>CAUYRH010049860.1:0-35664 GCA_963574655.1 Perodicticus potto
TATCTCTCACAGTACGATCAAAATGTTTCTGATTGTATATGAAGCACATTCTGCCCTATGATTGCACCAATGTACACAATTATGATTTAATAAAATTATTAAAAAAATAAAAAATAAATGGAACCTTAAAAAAAAAAAAAACAACAATTTTGACAGACGTAGACACCATGTAAGTAACACCCGAAATTCCATCGCCCTCCTGGCAAAAGTTCTCTCTACTCCTTCTAGTAATCCAACTTCCTTTAGGCAACCACATCGATTTCTGTGTCCCTAGACTGGTTTTGTCTGTTGAACTTCAAGTAGATAGAATCGTATAGTATGTATGCTTGTGCCTCATGTTAAAAAAATACTTTTGAAATTCTTTCCTGTTGTGCACATCTGTTCATTCCTTTTATTATTGCGGCTAAGCTGTGTTCCGTTGCATGAATAGAGCACAGTTTGCCTGTTCTCCTGTTGGTAGACATTTGGGCTGTTCCAATTTGGAGCTATAATGAATAAAACTGTTGTACACGTTTCTGTACAAGTCTCGTCTGTGGGCAAGTTTTCATTTCTCTTGGATGTGTGCCTAAGGGTAAGCCTCAGTCTTTTAAAAAGCTGCATAGTATTTCATGCTAAGTATGTGCCACAGAATAAACAAGTTCCCTATTGATGGGTATTTGGGTGTTTCTGGTGTATTGCTAATGCTGTCACAAATATATTTGTACATACAACATTGTGTACCTAATGTGAGGATACTTTCCTAGAATGTCATGCTCCGTCAAGGGATATATATTTAAATGTGGGACAGATATTGCCAAATTGCTTTCTGAGAGGCTGTACCAATATATATTTTCAAGAACCATGCATGAGACTTGCTCTCACAGACCATTAGCAACTCTGCGTATAATCACACTTCTCAGTCTTTGCTGACCTGATAGTTGAAAAATGTGATCTCATGACTTTCAATTGCATTTGTTTAAATTGTAACACTGAACATTTTTCTCCTGTTTATTAATCCATGCGTGTATGTTTCTCTCCCTGTCTTTTACCCATTTATCCAACAGTTGTTTTTTTTTTTTTAAGGTTTTTGGTTATTCATTTGTAAGAACTCTTTTTTTTTTTGCAGGTTTTGGCTGGGGCAGGGTTTGAACCCGCCACCTCCGGTATATGGGGCCGTCGCCCTACCCTTTTGAGCCACTGGCGCTGCCCAAGTAAGAACTCTTTATATACTAAGAACTTAGTTGTTTGTCCATGGGAATTTTTTTGTTTTTTGAGACAGAGCCTCAAGCTGTCACCCTGGATAGAGTGGTGTGGCATCACAGCTCACAGCAACCTCCAATTCCTAGGCTCAAGCCAGTCTCCTGCCTCCGCCTTCCAAGTAACTGGGACTACAGGCACCCGCCACAGGCCCAGCCATTTTTTTTTTTTTTTTTTTTTTTGGTTGCAGCCATCATTGTTTGGTGGGCCTAGGCTGGATTCGAACCCACCAGCTCAGGTGTACGTGGCTGGCGCCTTAGCCTGTTGAGCCACAGGCACCGAGCCAAGTCCATGGGAATTTTTATAATACATATTAAGATCTGCTGCATCTAGCTACTTTCTGTTTATTCTTCTCTCTCATTTCCCCCCTCTGGTTATTCTTACATATTTTTCCATAAGAATTTCTGAATTAGCTTTTTTGGTTCCAAAAAAATCTGCTTGGCATTTACCTCCCTGGCTGTCTTTCCTACTACTCTTCCCCTTGCTCACTCCAGGGTTTCTTGACCTCAGCACTGCTGACATTTCAGATGGAATAATTCTTTGCTGCGAGGGGCTTTTCTGTGCCCTGTAGGATCCGGAGCAACAACCTGGTTTCTTCTTACTAGATGCCCGTAGCAACTCTATCCCCTCTAGTCATGATGATGAAGAATATTTCCAGACATTGCCAGATGTCCCCTGGAGGGCAAAACTGCCTAAGGTGGAGAACTGCTGCCTGGCTCTGGTGCAGTGGCACTGGGCACTGCTGCCCAGAGAGGGCAAGGCCTTCCATCTTTGCACAGATGTTGCTTATCAGCCTATGTGAAATACGCTTCCTCATCTGCCCCACACTCCCTATACTGTCCTTGGCGTTTCTCTACTGCACATTTTATTTTCTGACACGCGAGGCAATGTACTTGTTCTTTGTTATTTTTCTTTACATTGATGCCTTGATCATGTGGAATCGTTGTTACTTCAGAACAGCAAAGAGTCTTTCAGAATCTTTTTTTTATTTTTTCAGATTATCTCAGGGGTGCATATGTTTTTGTTACATGAAGTGCTTTTGAGTCACAGTTGTCAGTGGGCACCGCACCCGGATAGTGTGCATCGGACCCAGGAGGTGTGAATTTACCCTTCCCCTGCTGCCTCCTCCTACCTGTTTGCCTTCTGTCGAGTTTGCTACCGAATGTGCACCCGGACAGTGATCGATTAGTTACAATTTAAGAGTGACCGTGTGGTGTTTGCTTTTCCATTCTTGCAAAACTTCACTTAGAAGAATGGTCTCCAGTTCCATCCAGGTTGTTACAAAAGGTATTATTAGAAAAGCGAAGTAGGAAAGTAAAGTAAATTAACAATTTACATCTTTATTTCTTTATTTTGTTTGTCTCCTCCCTGCCTGTGAGAATGTAAGCCCCACGAGGGCAGGGATTTTTCTATTTTGTTCACACCTACGCGCTCTGCCCCCTCAATGCCTTGAACACATCTGGCCAGAAAATTACACAATTGTGCATAATAAATATTGGATGAATGAATGTATCAGAATGGATCTGTAGATTAAGGCAGCTGAGAAATAATATCTTCATAAAATCATCCTACACAAGAAAATGGTGTAGGATAATTAAAGTTTTCTTTCATATCCTCCTGTAGAATTTTGTGGTGGCTCATGCCTGTATTCCCAGCACTCTGGGAGGCAGAGGTGGGTGGATTGCTTGAGCTCAGGAGTTTGAGACCAGCCTGAGCTAAAAATAAACAAACAAACAAACAAAAACTAGCTGGCATGGTGGTACCTGTAGTACTATCTACTCAGAAAGCTGAGGGCAGGAGGAGGGTTGCTTAAGCCCAAGAATTTGAGGTTGCTATGAGCTATGATGCCATGGCATTCTACACAGGACATTAGAGTGAGACTCTATATATAATATAATGTCACCCAGGGTGACAACATGAGATTCTGTCTCAAAAAAAAATTTTTTTTTTAATTTTCTTATACATGAGAAATTTAGGCTGGGTGCAATGGCTCATGCCTGTAATCCTAGCACCTTTGGGAGTCCAAAGCGGGCAGATTACTTGAGCTCAGGAGTTCGAGACCAGCCTGAGTAAAAGAGAGACACTATCTCTACTAAAAATAAGGGGAAAAAAAAAAAAACTAGCTGGGCATTACCGCACATGCCTGTAGTTCCAACTACTTAAGAGTCTGAGGCAAGAAGATTGCTCAAGCCCAAGAGTTTGAGGTTGCTATGAGCTATGATGTCATGGCACTCTACACAGGACATTAGAGTGAGACTCTGTCTCAAAACCAACCAAACAAAACCCCCAACTGAATGGGGGTGGGAATGGACTGCCGCCAGGGGCCCAGGCCCCGGAGACTTCCCCAGAGTGACTGAGGCCTGCACTGGTATCTGGAAGTCCTTCACCGTTTCTCTTCCTTGCCATCCAGCCCTGAGTTCTTCACTCACAGCCTCCTGGGGGAACCGGTGTCTTAGCTGACAGTGTTTCCTGAGGGTCCACTTCTATCCTTCTCCTCGAGGAGGCTCCAGCCAAGGGACATTGAAGAGACACTGCTGAGGATGACCCTGAGTGGGTCTTCCCCAGAGACCCAGGGCACCTGCCCAAGAGGGTCAGCCTCTGGGAAGGAGCTCCTGAGCACAACTCTGGTTCCTGGCTGTGTCACTTCTGTGTTCTCCTTTGGGGCAGAGGTGACCTGACCTTTATGGCCAGTACCGTCCAGGGGTGGGGAACCTGTGGCCTTCTGATGTCAACCCCATTCTTTTTTAAGCACCAAAGGAGGCAAGAAAAGCTTCATTTTCCCTGCTCCTTCCCTTTTAATAAAAAAAAGTTTACTCTGTAAAATTTGGATTCAGTCAAAAGGCCTCACTTAAGGACCTAGAAAGCCATTTGTGGCCTTAAGCCTGCAGCTCCCCCATCCCTGCATGGGAGGGGCTGTGCCGGCTGACCGCTCACACCTGTTTCCCTAGATGTTGGAGGAGAGACCTTCCTTGGTAGTCTCGGAGAGGACAGAGAAGGGGTCTCCTTCCCTTCCTCTGTTTCACGACTCTTCCAGATGGACCATTCCTGTCCAGGCCTGAGGTGTAGCCAGGAGGCCTGGAGGCACGGCCGAGCTCCAGACGCTCCCCTCGGCTGTGGTTCCTCGTGTAAGATGAGCACAGTGATCCTTCCACGGCTCTGAGAGCCCTCTCGTGTCAGCTGTGGGTGCCTGTTCCTGGGGTTCCTCTTCTACTGTGCCTGAGGACGTCTACCAGGACCACAAGAGTCCCTGGGCCCACCCCAAGGTAGCCTGGACTGTACCTGGGCACCTTCTCGGTGGATGGATCTGAAGCTATGACCTGGTGCCAGTCAGGGTAGGATTAAGACTTTTAGAAGTAGTAAGTACCAAGAAGATTTATGGGGCCCCCTTCCTCTTGGGTAAGTCAATGTAAAACAAGGACATGTTTATGAGGCAAGACCAATGCCACTGGCTGTTGGTGTATAAGGTGCTATGTAGTGTCCTTCCTGCCCCACCCCTGGCCAGGGCCCCACAGTGACTCTGGGACCTGCTCTGTGGAGCCCCCAACATCCCTGCTCTGAGCTCGTGGGCTGGCCCCGCAGCCTACAGGGAGCTGGGAGCAGGCTGCTGCCCACTGTTGGGCTGCGGCAGTGTCCCGCGGTTCACCACTTCACATTTATAGCTACAGCGCTTTTCAGTTTACTGTCCCTGCGGTGGGAGGACTGGCTCTCTGGAAACCGCAGCTGTGGTCTGTTGGGTGGCAGCCTGAGTGCTGAGCTGGGAGGGAGGCTCAGAAGTTTCCCAGGGTGCTAAGTCCCAGCCCCCAGCCTCGGGCATGCCCTGGTCTCTTCCCACAACTTGACAGGCTAGAGGGGGCTGCCAGTACATGGAGGGTCTTGTAGCACCCTTGCCCCAATCTAGTGTTCCTAAAGGAGCAGGAACCTTGCCAGAGAGTGGGGACTCTACAGGCCCCAGTGGGGATGGATGGAGGTGGTAAGGGTGAGCTGTGAGGGACAGCTGTGTAGGAGCCAGGTGACAAAGGCCTCTTTGCCCTGTGGTGCCATAACCAGGGCTGTTTTCAGAGCCACCAGGAGCTCCCTGCTAACAGGAGCCAAGGAGGGCCCTTCTGGCCACTTAGAGCCCCAGGGCTGCGTTACCAGAGCTTTGATGTTTGCAGAGGAAGCATCAAGACAATTCCTAAACTACCAAAGCTGCTGCTCTCAAATCCGAATTTCTTTCTCTGCTGGGTTTCACAAACAGCCTCACAGAGGGGGTGGCTGGTCTGCACCTTCCCTGCCTCGGGATGTGAGGTCCTCTCAGCAAGACCTCCCTATGGCTGGAGGGGTTAGAGAAGGTAGGTGAGTTATCTAAATGCTGGCAGCTGTGGAGAAGCCAGGACCGGGCTGGCGACCCTGATACAAAGCTTTCCCTTGCATCATGGGTCCCAGTGCAACATCTGAGCTAGGGAGTGGGGCCTTGCTCATTGTCAGAGACCTGGAAGAAGCAGGGCCTGGCTCCTTCCGTGCACCAGCCTTGAATCTGCCCTGCTCTGGGTCAGGTAAGGGACAAGGCCAGTCCCAGACCTACTCCCTGCCTGCCCCTCACCCTCCCGTAGGGCCCTGGCTCTGGCCTGCTCCTTACTAACTCCAGAGTCAGGGAGGGACGGAGAGAGGCAGTCTTAGCCAGGCAGGAGACAGGCCCCTGGGACGTCTGGAGCCTACACCCTGCAATCCAGGGAAACCCCAGAGAGCAAACAGGGGCAGGGAGGTGGGGCAGGTAAGGCCATGATTACTGGGTGGGGTATAGAAGGCACCGGTGAGAAAGCAGGGCCCACCTTGGGGAGATGAGGTGGGAAGGCTGCTACCTAAAAATGGAACTGATTTTCATATAAATAGAACACCTATTGGGTATGTTTCTTTTTTTTAAGTTAGGATTTATTTCAGTATTCCCTTCCTTAGCAAACATCTGTGGCATGCCAACCTGTGATGGTTTCAGCCCAGTGACATGGGCAGCTGGCTGGTTCAAGTCATGGTGCCCTTAATCCGGGGCGGGGGGCGGGAAGGGGAGAAAGAGAGAGAGAGAAACTGCAAAGAGCAATTCAGTTCTACATTTCCTGACCCAAGCAAGACACCTAGTCTGCTGAGGGATGGGGTCACAGAGAAGAATTAGGCTCTGTTTCTGCCCTTGAGGTCATACCTGAGTACACAGAATTAAATGTGTGTGAATCAAGAAAGACTTCATTGAATCAATTTATTTATTCCTAGCATAGTTTGGAAAACAAATAGTACTTTTTCAGACTCTCCCCTTTTCTTGCAACAGTTACTGAGCACCTACTAAATGCTACATAGAAAACTAATAACAAAGACACAGGACACGGGCCTGGCCCTTGAGAAGTTGAGCAGGAGACAGTCATGGGAATGGTGACAGTACAATGTGTTAAGGGTTAAATTAGAAGTGTGAGTCAGGTGCATCGGGGCTGCAGGGGGCGGGCATGAGAGTGGGAGCTGGCTTGTCCTATGGCTTGGCTGAGGGGAGCCTGTGCACCAGGAGAAGAGTCACACCAGGAGACAGGTGCTGGGATTGGGCTTCCTGAGGCCCGAGTGCTCAGCAAGTTACCCACAAGTATAGGACCACCAAGGGTTGGCGGGGGAGCAGCCTGCAGCAGGAGGTTTCAGGCCAGTCACCTATGAATGAGCTGTGTGTCCGGGGCGCCTGGACAGCTTGGTTCCAGCACTCACTCCTTCACGTATGAGCTGCGTGGCCATGAGACACTCTGGGTTCCACTTCCTCACATCTCAAGTGAAAATTGAGATAACACTAATCGCACCTACTTGGAAGGGTGATGTGGGGAGTAAATGAGATGGTGTGTGTCGTGGATGAACGGACGCCGTCTTACCTTCCCCGCAGGGCTATGAGGAGGTGGGGCTGAGCCTGGGCCATAGGGAGAGGGCGGTTGGCTCCAGACCCTCCCTGGTGCTCCAGGTCCATGAGCGGATTCCACACCTGCCCTACCTGGTGTGTCGTTATGGGACTGAGGGGTGGCATTCTCCGGTGGACCCAGGACTGGGGACGGGGGCAGCCCACTGGGAGGGAAACCTTAATTGGCACAGGAGCTGTCTATGTAAACCCCGCTCCTTCAATTTCTGTTTCGTCCTGCTCTTTTCCTGAACTTAGGTCCCTTTGGGCAATACCAGCTTGTCTGTGACAATGGTACCATGTAGCCAGAGTGTGGCCCATCAGGGACCTCAGTCAGGGTCTGGTGGGAGATCAGCTTTTGGGAATCTTCCAGATGCACAAGCTCTGAGACAGGTCTGCCCAAGGTCCGCTCCAAGGATGGTGCTCAGACCCGGGCAGGCCTCCAGTAGAGCAAAGTGGTAGCATCCTAACTGCTCACGGGGCACCAGTGGTCTTCTCAGAAACCTGGTGCTGACTCGACGTTCGTGTAGACTGCCCTGGGAGGGGCTCCAAAAAGACAGGCCTTGAGAAAGGCCTGTTACCTGCCAGTGCTTGGCACCCAAAATAGAATTTTGAAGAGCAGCAAAGCCTGTAATTCAATGTGTCCCAACAGTGGGTCGGTGTGGGGATAACTATGATCTGACTGGTCTTGGCTATAATTATGGAGTCAGAATAAAAAATTACAGGCATTGTGTGTGCTAGTTTTAAATATAACGTAATCCATACCATCCTCTCTCTTATTTGCTAGATTTGAGGTGGAGTCTCTGGCAGTTGGCACAGGTTTGGCCTGACGTGTAACAGATAAAAATGGCCCTTTCCCAGTGAAGAGGGCACAGTGGGAGGCCTCCCCGTACCCCTAATGTTCCCAACTGCTTACTGCCCACAACCACGACCACACACAAGTGTGCGTCCATGCAAGTCATCTTAGTGATCACAATATGTTGTGTTTCCCCAGCTGGCCTCCCTGTCTCTGGTCCCCTGCAAGCCAGTCCACCAGAAACATCTTTGTAAAATCTGGCCTTGATGCTTAAGAACCCATTAAGGGCTCCTCTTTGTCTATAGGGTGCATCCGAATGCCAAGCTCCTTTGTGACTTGGATCCACACTACCCTTTAGCATCATATTTGGGAACAGCAGCTATAGAGTGGAGGTGAAGTGCAATGGCCCTGGGGTCTAATTGCATAGGATCAAACTCAGGCTCCACCTCTTCTTGGCTGAGTATGAGTCTGGGCAGGTTACTTAATCTGTGTGCTTTAGCTCCTTCACCTGTAGAGAAGGACAGCACCTTTCACTATTGACATGGGCTTGCTGTGGAGTCAGAATGAGATAACACATTCCTACACTGAGCCTAGACATGTCCTTTTTTCTCTTCAAGTCTCAGCTGACCTATCAGTAAAAGAATGCAATAGACTTACTGACTTTCAAACTGGTAAATGTTTCTTTAGATGACATTTCTGATGTAGTTGATGGAGTGTGAGGTAAGCATCCATTAGTTCAACCTGTCTCAAAAGCAAAATAAAAATACTAATGCAAACTCTTAAAACATGCCTATATCCTTCGAGTAGGAATCTAAGCTAAGGAAAAAACCAAATTGTGGACAAAGATTTATGTGTACAGATGTTTACTTTAGTATCTTTTTATACTCTTAAAGAACTGAAAACATGAATGCCCAATATTTAATTGGCACAGATATTCAAAAGACCATTGTGCAGCCATTAAAAGGGTTTTTAAAGAATATTTCATTATGTTGAAAATGTTTATAATCTAACGTAAATAAAGCAGATATAAAATCATATGTAATGTATGATCTTGTGGAAATAAAAATACACATGAGCATAGAAGAAAGCTGAGATGGAAATATAACAGTAACGATCTTTGATGAACTAATAGGAGGATTGCTATTTTTTCTTTATAGTTTTCTGTATTTTCCAAATCTAGAAATTGGCATGCATTACTTGCATAGTAAAAGCTTTGTAAAAACCTGAATGTTAAAATGGTAAACAAAATGACAGGGTAGAACTTGATGTCCGAGTTCCCACCTTGGTTTTATCATTCTATGGTGCTAGTGCTGGGAAGCTGTTTGCCTCAGCTGAGAGGTGACTGTAGATGCCCAACTCTCCAGACCCACCTGCCTCCATGACGAGCAGCAACAGGGCGAGGGCAGGGCCTGGAGTCAGCAATTCGCTGACCACGGGGCAGTTCCCCCAAGTGCATCTGCACAGGCTTCCCTTGAGGTCACCTGCCTTTCAGAAAAGATTCCCATGTGCTGAAGAATCTTTAGTGCCATTGGAAATGCCCTTTAGTGTGGGACCCCTGCTCTGGCCTTATTATACCATGGGGTATTGTTGGCCCTGTGTCTCCCTGGAGCCAGTTGGATTTTCTACCTGAGTGGTGGGTTTTTTCTGCCATTTTAGGTAAGGGGCTTATCGAAGCAGGCAGGCTGAGCTGCTGTCACCTCTGTGGGCCCCTCTATTGTCCACGCATCTGACAGTCCTGTCTGTCAAGAAGTCCTAAGGGTGGGGTATTTGCAACACTTCATTGAAGGGAGTCACTGAGGGATGGTCTGGTCACTTATAGCTCCTTCTGGGGTGTAAGAAATACCGGATCTGACTTAACAGGTCAGCCCAGGTGAGGACACCTGCAGCTGTGAAAAGGGGCCTTGATGAGGCCCTGGTGGAAGAAAAGGGACCATCTGAGTTCAGAGAGGTAGCTAGTTCCTCAGGGAGGGAGCCCTTGGAGGCAAGTGCCTAGAGTCTGGTGCCCAGAACCCTGTGCCCAGAGTCTAGCCTGCAGCTTGTGAGGGAATGGCTAGGACCTCCATGAACCAGCTACATGCCTGGCCAGTTAGAAACTAGAGAAAGAGGATTTGGAAGCTGAAAGACTGAGAAGAGAGACAACAAGATAGACAAGAGTGGCAGTCAGTGAGAGGCAGGCAGAGGGGTAGAGATGCAGATTGAGAAACAGTCAGTGCCTGAGAGGCCTCCAGGAGGTCATTGGCAGGGGGGCTAAGTACATCAGCACCTACAACAGGCTCATCTTCACAGTAATAAGGGAAATGCAAATTAGAGTAACCCTGATGTACCATTTGTTTTACACCTACTCAATTAGCAAACATTAACAAAATTATCATGTCTCATGCTGTTGAGGCCATGGTAAAACCAGTTTAAACACAGTGCCAGTGGCAGTGTAAATTAGCACAGTCTTTTAGGGAAGAAATTAGGTAATACAGCTCCAGAGTTGTAAAAATGTTCACACAGTCTTCCTTGGTAATTCCACTCTTGGGAATGTGTTGCAAGGAAGTAATTCAACAGAATGATAAGCAGTTTGTACCTAAAGATGATGAGTGCAGTGCTATCTGTCATGTCCAAATGTGCATGGTATAGCCACTGTGAAAATGTAGAAAATAGGGAATATGAAGGCTTTATAGCATAACATTTAGGGATTCTTACACGGTGTGAAAATAAGCAAAAAATAAAATCATTTGTACATTAAAATTAATAATTACACAAAACAGCTGCCTGGAAGCTCAGGGTGGCCCCTCCATTGCTGGTGAATGGTAAACAGTCTTGGCCATGCAGACACTCCCATCTTCCCACCAAGGGGCCTGTCCCGCCGCTCCCTGTCTGGAGTCACCCCAGATCACAAAGCCTTCTCCACAGACCTCAGACTGGTTGGGAGACAGTTCTCAGCAGAGCCTGCCCACCTGGCCAGCTCACGCGGGTGGCCCCGGAGAGTCTGCGTGATGATCGCTGAGTCACGCCCGCTGAGGTGTGATTCCAACGTCATACCTTGAGAAGCTAAACCAGAAAAAGAAAAGAAACGGAGTTGGGTCTTCATTTAAGAAGAGGGATAATGTGGTTTTGCAAGTTCTGAAGCGTCTTTCTGTTCGCAAGCACAGCAATCTGTCTAAGCCAGCTGACGTCTGGGCTCCCAGCTGGAACATCACCTAGTGAGGTAGATTTAAAACAGATGGAAAGCAAAGGAAGCTGAGGTCCTGGGGTCACCTCTACTGGCCCACCCCGACAGTAGGCATGAATTCTGAACATGAACCATCTCATTCTGCTTCTTGCCCCAGCCCCGACACATCACAGGAGCTGGCACTGAGTGGGAACTCGATAAATTGTGGGCAAATAAAAAAGTGAAGGGGAAGAGATCACACAGTAAAGCATGTGTCACCAGACAATTCCGTCTTTAGTCTAAGCCTATCTAGCTTTCCAAACGTGCCCTTAATTGTATTCTGGGGACGCTATGCCCCTGGCGCCTGCCCTGCTAACTGCCAGGGGATGGTCTGCCTTACAGAGTGGGCTATGCCCAGGTCCAGACAAGCTGAACCTTGTTCGATTATCTCAGATAGCTGCTGAACACAAAGAGGCTTTATGACAGTCCTGCCCTTGATGTGCTTCCAATCACGGGGCAGACAGGAGTAAACAATGACAGATAATTCCAGGAGCAACTACACGGGTGCTGTAAAAAGCAGCAGCAGCAGTGGGAAGTCGGGACACTGAGGTTGGGCTCAGGGTTGGGTGAGGCGTGGGCGAGGCTCCTTTGGGTAGGTGGAAATGGAGCAGAACTTTGGGTACAGGCAGGAGTTTACCTGACAGAAGGAACATCAGAGGTCCAGGGGCAAGTGTGAGCCTACATTAGCCTCCCTCAGCTTCTCGTCTGGGAACCACCAACGGTCCTGGTTCAGGGCCAGACAATCCTGCCCAGACTGCAGCAGAGAGTGCAGTGGCAGTCTCAGTCTGTGTCCAAACTGCTGTTGGCCCTGAAATTCATCTTGACCATTCATTCACACATACTTTTTGCATACTAGCTCTGTGCCAGAAACTATTTTAGGTTTGAGGATATAGTGGTAAATAAGCTAAAGGTCTTGCACTGCTGTGGGGAACACATTCAAAGAACAATTAAGCAATGAAGAGATATAAATTCACAATGCAGCAAGTGCTATGTGATGGAGAAATACACCTAGGAGATAAGAGTGATGGAGGTGGTGAAACTGGAGGGATTACTTAATCAGGGACAACCTCAGTGGGGAAGCTATATTTGATAGGATACCTAAATTACACAAAGAGGCAAACCATTCAAAAATATGGAGAAGGGTGTGTTTTTAAATTTTTTTTCTCTGTGTCGGAGGAAGCCAGGTGAGCCTGGCAGAATGCGGTAGGGGGGGAAAGGGTGTTTTTGTCAGAGTAAATAGCAAGTGCAAAGGCCCTGAGACAGAAATAAACTTGGCATATTCAAGGTAAGCATGAAGGTCAGAAAGGTGGGAAAGGAGAGAGGGAGGAAGGCAGTAGGAGATGAGATTCAAGAAGCAGCAGGGAGCCAGGCTCGGCCATGGCACTGGCTCCTGGGCTCCAGGAAAATGAAGTACATTTTGCACCATAACTAGGCTCCTACCATCAGTTCAAGATCTCAGATGGGCCTGGATCCAGACCCGGCACACTAACGTTCTTGGCTGGGTGCTGGTTACATGGCACACTCTCATCCAGAAGTACCCACTAGATCAGACAAGGACAAGGGACAGGACACGTCTGGTAAGCTGCCCTCACGAGACACTAGGCCCTGTGGGGTCTCTGGTTCCATGAACATCCCTGCGCCCTCCTCTTCCTGAAACCAGGTCCCATTAAGCGTGCTCCTCAGGAATGAGCATTAGCAACGTGTGGCTGGAGCACAGAGCTCCCAGAGGGAACTGGTGGCCCATGACGCCAGAGGAGCGAAGGCCAGGCTGGGTATCCTGTAGGAGGCAGGGAAGCACCCAAAGTGCTTGAGGAAGGGGTAAGGAGTGAAATGTGTTTTCAAACCATAGTTTTAGAAGCATCATGGAAATGGACCAGAAGAGAAGAGAAGAGACCAGGTAGAGGACAATGGACACTGAACTGGGCCAATGGCTCTGGGCTGGTTTCAAGAAAGCAGAGGGATCCATTGGCCTATTTTGTATGGCGGGGCAGTGATTGTGAGAGAGAAGTCAAAGGTGACCGGGCAGATGGTGGGACTCACTGAGGCAGGGCAGGCGGAGGTAGGTGGGAATATGACCCACGTTATGGTGGGGAGTCTGGGACAAGAGGCAGATGGGCATTTTGGACCCTTTCAATAGAAAATGAATCTAGCTCATCCAGGACGAGACATCTAGACCACAAAGGTTTATGCTCAGGAGGGAGTCTGGGTGGGAGCCATGTGCACAGTTGGGCAGCAGCTGATGCTGTGAGTGCTGGAGCAGAGCGTGCAGAATACAAAAACAAGGCTGAAGAAAGAATTCTGGGACCACCAGCATTTGCAGGGTCTGGGGCAGGGGAGAGGACGTAGTAGGCGAGACTGGGACAGAAAGTTCAGGCTCGTGGAAAATGATGGAGGAGTTTGGAGGATGAGAGAATTGTCCTCAGTGCCAGACGCTACAGAAAGGTCAGAGAGGATGGGGATTGAGAAGAGGCTGTTGGATGTGACACCAGAAATAGCAGGAAGAGACTTTAGGAAGAACAGATTTGGTGAGCTTAGACTACAAGGGTAGGAGAGAGCTATCAGGATGGGGATGTTTAAGAAGCAAGTGCAGGAAGCTCTGTGGAAAACTCTGGGAGAGAAAAGTACAAGATGAACTATAGCTTAGGGTGGAGCACATGGGTAAGAGATAGGAAAAAAGGAATCCATTCTGGGCAGAGGCGAGATGAAACATTTTTGCTGATTGAGGTGAGGAGCAGGAGGAGAGGGA
Organism: Perodicticus potto; assembly: GCA_963574655.1. Taxonomy (NCBI): domain Eukaryota; kingdom Metazoa; phylum Chordata; class Mammalia; order Primates; family Lorisidae; genus Perodicticus; species Perodicticus potto. Next base: position 13,871 of record CAUYRH010049860.1, read on the forward strand.
AAAGCCACAGACTCTGGAGAGGGAGATATGACCCATGAACCTCCAGGCCTCTTGTCCAATGCCGACCTTGATTCCCTCTGTGGCATCCCTTCCTAGATGACTGCCCAGCCTTTGTCATCTGGTCTTGCCTAAGGAGACAGAGTGTTCACCTCCACAGAATTGGTTCAACAATTAGAAAAAGGTTTCCTTGGGGATGTGACATAGTGACATAGTGGAGTTTCAGTGGGGCTGGCAGATGGGTACTGCTTTCTATGTTTATCTGTAGATTTAAGATTTTATTACAAACACATTTAAAAAATTCTTCCTTTTCCTGAGCCCGAATGCCGTTCCCTGTAGCTTTTTACCCTTTGATTCTAGTTGTGATCTCAAGGCTGCCTCTGACAAAGACAGTCCTTCATATAGCAGGATGAAGCCGTGTCTACCTACTCATACTGTTGCAGGCTTGAACAACCTTGCCTCTTCTGATATCCACCAGGACTTCTCCTAACCACATTGTATCCTCACTATCCTTAGAAGTAGATACAATATGTAGAGGACACAAGCATTTATTCCTCTTACACAACCAGAAGCTAGTGGTTAGAAGCACATGCTCTGGAGCCAGTATGCATGGGTTTGGATACTGGCTTTGCTTCTTCCTTGCCAAGAATGTGGGAAAAGTCACTTAACCTTCTCATTCTGCAGTGTCCTGGCCTACCTCCAGTAGATGAGAGGAATGCATGAGTTAGTAAAGAGTGCTTTGAACAGAGCCAGCATGGGTTCTACTCTCTAAGATATGAAAGCTCTTTTGGGAAGGGAATATTGAAACATCTTTTTGGAACCAAAGGAGGATAGAGGAGTCCTTCCTGAATCGATGAGGGCATGGCACATGAAGATAGCTGGCTTTTCCAAGATGAACATGTCTAGGGCCCAATCATGAATACCTGGACCTTGGTTAGAGAAAAATTAGACATCTGAAACATTCCCAAGGAATTTAGAAAAATCCAGAGATAAGAAAGAATCCAGCCTGTGAATGGAGACTGGAAAGTGGTTGCAGTAATACCATTCAGAGAGGCAAGTGATGCCTGGAAATGCTGGGTGTGTGTGTTCTCTCTCAGAAGGTTCAAGCTTGGCACCCTGCCACCCTCACCATGGTTTCTGGTCTCCAAAGTTCAGCTGTGTGGGGATGGCCTGACCTCTGCTGTCCACTGCCTGTTATGACACAACCAAGACATGAAGCACCGACTCCTAGGAGGCCCTAGTGGGAAGAGACCTTGGAAATGTACTTTTCGCTAACTGTATTGACTGTGACTCTCAGTAAGACATGTATCTTATACTGTGATTCCAAGTTCAAAAGTTTTCACAAAGCTATTTTTACCTTTACTATGTGTGAGCACTCCGGTATTTTCTATATTTTTATATTTCATTTAATTATTAAGAAAAATCCACTAAGCTGTCACACACCCAGGTTTTCGGGAACTTGAAAACACTAGTTTAGTGTACTCCCAAACTTTAGCCAGTGTGTACCACACCACTTTTGAACCTTTCGCCACATCCAAGGAAAATTGTGGAATGAGATTATCTTATTTTTAAATCAATTCACTTAAACATTTGTAAATGTTTGCTATAGCCTAAGTAAAATATTCTTGAAATGAGAAGTTTGAGGGTTAGTTGTATTTTTTCCTCTGAATGCACACACTTAAATACATGTTTAATTCTAAAAAATTAAAAAAATGTTTGTTTCTACGCCACCTAAAATCACTTTGCACGCCAGCAGTGATTTACACATCACATTTTGGGAAACACAGATTTAGAGATTTGTCTAAACACCTCATTTTACAGAGGTCCACTGAGTTGACTTCACTTATCTGAGGCTACTCTGTAATTATAGTTGCCCTAATTTCTCATTCAATGGGAAGAAATGTGTTGTCTTAGCCCACTCCTGGACAAACAAATGCTTTGCTGCCTGTCAATCTTACGACTTTTGGAGAGAAGCTCCCCCCATCTCATCAGAGCCCAGATATCAGTATATAGACATCATAAAGACCTACTTTTTTTTTTTTTTTGCATTTTTTGGCCAGGGCTGGGTTTGAACCTGCCACCTCCAGCATATGGGGCCAGCGCCCTACTCCTTTGAGCCACAGGCGCCGCCATAAAGACCTATTTTAAGAGCTTCCTAAATCCTGGACATTCTTATTTTTGAAGCTACTTATCTATGTCAAATGATACATATTAAAATTTATCAACATTTGTTAGCTAGACATGGTGGCTCACACCTGTAATCCCAGCACTCTGGAAGGCTGAGGCAGGTGGATTATTTGAGCTTAGGAGTTTGACAGCAGCCTGAGTAAGATCGAGATCTGTCTCTACTAAAAATAGAAAAACTAGCCAGGTGTCATGGTGGATGCCTGTAGTCCCAGCTACTTGGGAGGCTGAGGCAAGAGGATCTCTTGAGCCAAAGAATTTGAGGTTACTATGAGCTATGATGACACCATGGCACTCCACCCAAGGTGACAGAGTGATAGACTCTGTCTCAAAAAAAAAAAAAAAAAAATTATCCACATTTTGATCATTTCAATTTTCTTTTCTTTTTTTATTTTGAAACCAATGAATTTTTTAGGTCTCAACCAGTTTTGGAGGCCCTTGAAAAGTTCATAGGCCCTAAGATTATAGCCTAATAAAGAGGGAATGGCCTTGGATTTGGTTAAGGGAATCTGATCAATGAAGACACACTACTAAGTAGCAATTTACTTACTTAACCCCTCTCTCCTCATCTTTTAAAAGGTGAATGTGGACAGACCACTGACACTAAATACAAGAGTTTCCACCAGTGAAATCCTTGTTATTCTGGTAGACTGGTGGGGGCAGTGCCATTGCAAGTGGGCCAAATGCTGTGTGAATGCCAAGATGTTTCCCCCGAGTCTGTTTCCTTGCAGAAAAACAAAGAGATTAGATTAGTTTGATGGTTTTCAAGGATTTTATTTATTTTAGCCAGGGTCTCTTTTAGAAATGAAATCTTATGAGACAAAAAGCAGACCTGGGATAGATAGACTTTTGAGTCTAGTAGATATGCAAGTAAATCTCTGAAGTACGCACCCCTGGATGCATTCAAAAATGGAGCGGTTTCATACAGACAGGAAAGGCTAGGTTTAGGGACCTATGTGAGGCCTTGATTAGTTCTTAGATCTAAAGAATAGCACAGTATTTTCCAAACCTCTTTGACAACAATGCATAGTAAAAAATAAAGTTTATTTCAAGACACAGTTCATATGTACTGAAATGCAAGTTTTCACAAAATAGACTTTTATGCTATAAAAGAAAAGAATGTTCCATACATGGGGTAGGTCAGGAATGTGACAATATAAGCCACAAAATTCTTGGAAAAATCAACTGTATTTCTGATAAAAGGATTTTAATGAAATTAAGTCCTTTTCTAAGAAGCTAGTTACCTACGCACTCAGCTCATGTCGACCTTGGGAGGGATCCAATGGCCTTTAACTGTCTTTCAATAAATCTATTAATCCTTAACCAAAATGTTTTTCTTGTATGAAGTCTAACAATGATTATCTAGCCTTTCTCTGTTCCTGTAAAATGTCCTTACCAATGGGTACCTGTTGAATTGGACTAGTAGAAGTCCAGTCTCTTGCTGCAATGTTGTAATAAAAACTTTGACACTAAGTCATAACTAAATCATCCAAACTTATCTCCTTTCCCTGCTTCCCTTTTCCTTCCTTCCTTTGTCCTTCCCTCCCTCCTTCCTTCCTTTCTTTAAACAGTGTCATACACTCCGATTTTTTTTGTTCTTTCCTTAATTTTAAAAAACACTTTATTTCATCAGTCCTTAATGGTTTTGACTGAAAGCTTAAAACTATTGAGACAGTAATCCTTGTGGGTTGGTTTATTAAGACAGAAACACATTGCTTTTTAAAATTTTATTTTAATTAATTAGTTAATTAATTATTTTTTGAGACAGAGTCTCATGCTGTTGCCCTGGGTAGAATGCGGTGGCATCATAGCTCACAGCAACCTCCAACTCGGGTTCAAGCGAGCCTCTTGCCTCGTTTTTTTTTTTTTTTCTATTTTTAGTAGAGACAGGGTCTTGCTTTTGCTCAGGCTGGTCTTGAACTTGTGAGCTCAAGCAATCTATCTGCCTTGGCCTCCCAGAATGCTAGGATTACAGGCGTGAGCCACCGCGCCCAGATAAATTTTACTATTTCATTTTTTGAGACAGAGTCTCACTTCATCACCTATGTAGAGTGCTGTACTGTCACAGCTCACAGCAACCTCAAACTCATGGGCTCAAGTGATCCTTTTGCCTCAGCCTCCCAAGTAGCTGGGACTATAGGCACCTACGATAATGTCCGGCTGTTTTTAGAAAAGGAGGGTCTCGCTCTTGATCAGGCTGTTCTTGAACTCCTGAGCTCAGGCACTCCACTGCTTCAGCCTTCCCAAGTGCTAGGATTACAGGTGTAAGCCACTGTGCCCGGCCACTGCTGCCATTATAGTACGAAATAAAAAAAGAAAACCAGGTAAGACAAAGGCACATGGTGAGAACTGAGAAACTGTCTTTTGAAACACACAAAAAAATTAAAAATTAAAAGAGGGAGGTTATTCTACAACCTTTGAGAATACACATGCAGTGCAAATAAATGAGAATTTGTAGTCAGAATATTTAAAGGACTCAAAAATAAGAGACAAGAAAAAAGAAAAATTAGCAAAGGATATAAACAGGCAATTCACAGAAAAAGAAACCTACATGGGCAAAAAGCATATGGAAAAATGCTCATCTCAAAATCCAAATTCTTGCTTCAGAGCAGAAACCCAGAGTTTTTAAAAATCCTGCTTCATCCTATAATCCCATTTTGGGGTAAAACAGTCTATGACCTCCACCCAAATTAATCCCATCTTCAGCCATGAGGACTGTGGCCTCAGATGATTCCCTTAACACCCTTGAGCTATCTCCTGTCGCACAAAGAACAAAAGACATTCCCCTGTCCCCCCCTAAACCACTAGTTGGCCAAGACAGAAATGTACATTTTAGTTCTCAAAAAAGGCAATGGGGTTTTAAAGAAACAGAAAACATTTCTACCTTTTTTTGGAGGGGGGTCATTCTCTTTATTACCTATTCCCCACTAGCAATTTTATTTTTCCATATGGGAGGAGGGGCAATGTAGTAGTCCCTTGAGGTGCTAGGAAGTATCTCTCATAAACTATTTCTTAGGAGCTTAACTGAAGGGCAAGCAGCAATACCTTATTACACTTTGGGTGGGTTCCATGTAATTTTCATTCTAGATACAGAGCTTTGCTTACTTGCAGGATTACCTGTGCTACAGAGGGGTCCATTATCACTGAGGTTCCCACTGAGGGTTTACTCAAAGAAGCTCACGAGTGACCACAGGACACTGTATAACATATCGAAGTACAGACCACAGAAATCAAGAATTCCCCTAACAGAAACCTCCATTGAGTGGCTAAACATGATGATTCCTTGAGGGGAGCTGGGGAGCTGCCTGCCACGGTGTCCATCACCAGCATGCCATTCTCCATCTGCTTGGCCTCTCTTCCTGGACTGCTGATGCCTGTTATCCTGCTGTCCTCTGAGGCTTGTTCCTGCTCCATGTTGGTGTACATGCACAGGAACTCAGCAAAGGCCCTGTCCCGGGACAGCAGCTCCTGGCAGGAGCTCATCTGGGAACTTTAGATGCTCTCTCCATGAGAAGTTTAGTCATAGAGATGGGGTGAGGGTCCTCAAGAAGGAGAGGAGGCCAGTCCAGGAATAAGGAAAGGCTTTATTAGAGGAAAGAGTAGAGAGGAGTCTGACCAGGAGTTAGCTTGCTCCCACATAGTTGCAAAAGGCTTTCATTAGTCTTATCAGTGTAGCTGGGTTGGGGATGAGACTGGAGTCATTCTTTACTGAGGGATGTTTGTGTCAGGGCTGCCACTGGTGTACTGCCCAGGGCTCACCTCTAGTGCCTGTCAGGATTATGGATGTATCCCTAGTGCCCGGCAGGATTTGGGTAGGGTGTTTCCAGGAACTCTGGCCTTGAAACACTCCAGGAGTCTGGGGAGGAGGTTGCTTGTTTTTCCTAAAATGACTACATTCTTGTCAAGGTTATGAGAATTCCTTTCCTATACTCCATTCAGACAGGACAAGCCTCTACCCAGCCTGAAAGACATCTACAAATATGGGGTGAAACTGCCAATTATTGAAAGGGTTGGGCCCCTCAAGTTGGGGCTCCCTGTGTAGTGGGTTGCCTCTCTTTTTAGATTGTTTCAAGCACACAGTTTGTTGCAAATGGGGTCTTTTCAAATGAGGTTCCCCCAAATCCATTAAAGCATCACACCCACTAATGTCTGCGTTCATGTAGGTGCCTCATAAGAGGCTGAACCAAAGCTTCAGGTAGGAGGAGTCCTTAAGAATTCTGTCTGCATTTAGCTGTGCCATTCTAAATGTCAGAGCCCCAGTCTTTAGTTTTAAAGGGAATATTGGCACCAATCAAATCCCCATTGTCAATTTGCATCTGGGCCTTCAGTGGGAAGGCATGGAGCCCTGGGCCCCTTCAGTTGGGTCCCTACTGTCAATTTGCACCTGGGGCTCCTATGGGAATATTTAGGTTGGAGCTACTAGTGAGGCAGGGGCCCATGAGTCCCCCTCTTCATCATTTGAGTCCTTTCAACTGTCTCAAAGGATCCTTTGCTCGCATAGCTAGCAGAACATGTAGTTTTCAGTTTACTTCAGTTTACTTTAAAGGCCATATTAACCATCTGTGAAGGATTCATACTAATTAATTGCCTTGCCCTGGCTATGGGTACCCTGTGGCCAGATTGAGCTCCCAGCTGGGTAAGGAGAGATCATTCCTGACCTCTGAGTCATAACCTTATGGGTGTGAGATAAAATAATTGGTTCAGGTGGCACCCTGCCTGCCTGGCCCCTCCCATGGTGCCAAGATGGCAGCAGCAGGCCATGTGTGCCAGTCCTCCTTCCCATTAGGTCTGCTCCTAGGCTCTGGCCCCTCTTGGAGTCTTGCCCCAGCTGGTTGCGGAGTTCCGGGCAGGGTGGTAGGACCTCTTTTATCAAACATCTTAATAAGCACAGTTCAGTTCATGTACTATAAATAATGAGTTTAAATCAAGCAATACCCACGAACGACAAGTTTATCTCAAGCAAAAAGTTTGGGATTCAACATTACAACTCCACAGTAACAGGTCAACCATTTGAGCTCTGAATTTTCCTTGATACATTGATAATTTTCCCCTCAGTAAAAACTTGTGCACAATAATTGGCCATCCTAGAAAACCTGCCATGACTTTGAACCTTATACAAACACTTGAAAGTAGAGGTGCCATAAACCAACTAGGGTGCCCTAATGAGGTCATTCTTCTTGTCTTTATTTTCAAGAGATTTATTCTTTAGAAATAAATCTTTTTTTTTTTTTTTTTTTTTTTTTGAGACAGAGCCTCAAGCTGTCACCCTGGATAGAGTGCCGTGGCATCAAGGCTCACAGCAACCTCCAATTCCTGGGCTCAGGTGAGTCTCTTGCCTCCGCCTCCCAAGTAGCTGGGACCACAGGCGCCCGCCACAACGCCCGGCCATTTTTTTTTGGTTGCAGCAAACGTTGTTGTTTGGCAGGCCTGGGCTAGATTCGAACCCGCCAGCTCAGGTGTACGTGGCTGGCGCCTTAGCCCGTTGAGCCACAGGCGCCGAGCCAGAAATAAATCTTTTTGAAAGTTCATATACCTACAATCAAGACAGCTTGGCCCCCCTTTTGCTAAGGCCCAGAAAGGACAATTAAGATTAATTTTGAGAGGAAGAGGTAATGGAGAAGACCTGTTAGCAAAAATTGCAAGTCAACAATCTAATGAATCATCTCAAAGAGTTAGAAAAGGAAGAGTAAACCAATCCCAAACCCAACAGAAGAAACCAAGATCGGATCAGACCTAAGGGAAATCGATGACAAAAAAACTATACAGAAGATCAATGAAACAAAAAGTTGGCTCCCTGAAAAGATTGGCAAAACCAACAAACCTCCTGCTAGATCAACCCAAAACAGAAAAGGACCCGAATAAGCTCAATCAAAAATGAACAAGGAGATACTACAACTGACAGCACAGAAACACAAAACATTATGCCTGAGTACTACAAAACCCTCTATATACATAAACTGGAAACTATTGAGGAAATGGACAAATTCCTGGGAACACACAACGTCCCCAGGCTCAACCAGAAAGAAACAGAACTTCCAAACAGACCAATATCAAGCAATGAAACCAAAGCTGCAATAAAAACTTCCCAATGAAGAAAAGTCCTGGACCAGATGGCTTCACAGCCAAACTCTATCAGACCTAAAAAGAGGAACCAGCATCCATGTTGCAGAAATTACTTCACAACATGGAAAAGGAAGGAATCTCCCCCAACTTACTCCATGAGGCCAGCATCACCTTGATATCAAAGGCAGGAAAGAACACAACAAAAAAGAAAATTGCAAAAAAAAAAAAGAAAGAAAGAAAGAAAGAAAATTGCAGACCAACATCATCCAGAAATACAGATGCAAAAATTTTCAAAATTCTAACAAACCCAATTCAGCAGCACACCAAAAATAAAAAAACAAAAAAACAATTCACCAAGACCAAGTGGGCTCCACCTCAGATCCAACACACTCAAATCTACAAATGTAAACCACATAAACAGAAGCAAAAAAAAAAAAAAAAAAGACCACATGATCAATGATCATCTCAATAGACACAAAGAAAGCATCCTACAAAACTTGGAACCCATACATGATAATAACTGTCAACAAAATAGGGATAGATGGAACATACCTCCAAAATTAGAAAAGCCATATACAAAAACCCACAGCCAACATCAAATTGGACAGGGAAAAAATTAAAAGCATTCTCATCTAGACCAGGAATCAGGCAATGTTGCCCACTATCATCACCTTAACACAGGAAGTCCCAGCCAGAGGAATCAGACAGAAGAGTTAAACCCTCACTCTCTGCTGACAATATGATCTTACATCTAGAAAACCCCAAAGACCTTCAACAGACTTCTGGGATTGAAAAATAAATTCAGCAGAATCTCAGGATACGAAATCAATGCACACAAATCAATGGCATTCCTATACACCAACAAGTATCAACCTGACTGAAGAAGGAAATCTCAGAGGACGTAAACAAATGGAAAAACATGTCATACTCATGGGTTGGCAGCATCAACTCTGTTATTCCCTGTGGTCTAGTGGCTTTACAGCCATTACCTCAGTTTGTTTTCTGACCAGTAAATGAGAATTTAAGAAAAAAAAACAAAACAAAGAAAACACTGTCAAAATGTCTACATTACCCAAAGTGATCCACAGATTCAACACAATCTCCACCGAACACCAATGTTATTATTAATTTATTTGTTTTGAGACAGAGTCTCACTTTGCCAACCTTGGTAGAGTGCTAAGCTGTCATAGCTCACAGCAACCTCAAACTCTTGCGCTCAAATAATCCTCTTGCTTTAGCTTCCTGAGCAAAGGGACTACAGGTGCCAGCTACAATGCTGGCTATTTTTAGAGGCAGGGTCCTGCTCTTGCTCAGGCTAGTCTCTAACTCCTCAGCTCAGGCAATCCACCCACCTCAGCCCCTCAGAGTGCTAAGATTACAGGTGAGAGCCACAGTGCCCGGCCAACATCAACATTATTTTTGCAGCTCTAGAAAAAGCACATTTCACATGGAACCAGAAAAGAGCCTGAAGAGCCAAAGCAACCCCAAGCAAAGAGGACAAATCAGGGGGCGCCACCCTACCACATTCCAAGCCACACCACAAACAAAATAGCGTGGAATTGGCACAAGAACAGAAACACAGACCAATGGATCAGAACAGAAAATGCAGGTACAAAACCATCCCACACTGCCATCCAATCCATGACAAATCAAATGACAACATGCACTGGGAAAAATAATCTCCAATCAATGAATGGTGCTGGGAATTTGGGAAAGCCACATGTAGAAGACTGAAACAGGATTTGCACCACCCCCCCCTCACAAAAATTAATTATGACGGACAACAGACTCAAACCCAAGACATGAAACCATAAGATTTCTGGATGAAAATTCTAGAAAAACTTCCACAGACAATAGCCCAAACAATCTAGGAGGAAGACCCCAAAGGCAATCATAGCAACAACAAAAATCAACAAATGGGCTGTACAGCCAAGGAATGATCAACAGAGTGAACAGACAACGGACAGAATGGGAGAAAAATCTGCATGCCATATATCTGACAAGGGGCTGAAACCGCAAAGAACTCACAAGAAAAAAATTAACCCCACAAAAAACAAAGTGGGCAACAGACAAGAACAGAAGCTTTCCAAAACAAGAAAAACCAATGGCCAATAAATACAGAATGCACCTCTAAATCAAAATTAGGCAAACTCCACTTTTCCTTATATTCCATACAAGCATTACCAACTACCCATTTTCCTCACACTCCATACAAGTGGTACCAACTTTCTCTCACACTCCACACAAGCAGTATCAACCACCACTTTCCCAAACACTCCATACAAGCTGTACCAACCACTTTTTCTGACACTCCATACAAGCAGTACCAACCAACCACTTTTCCTCACACTCCATACAAGTGGTATCACAATACGCACGTCAAAAATTTGCTAACAACCAAAACACAAACAATATGGGGAATTCCCAACACAAACAATCTAAAATGCCATGGCCTACCATCATCCTCTTTCCGAAGTTTTTCCCCAAAGGACTTTGAGATGGAGCTTCCTTATATTTGCAACAAAACTCACAATTAAATAAACAATACCAGGGATCCTCAACACAAAAATCCCAGAGCCTATCAACTAAATGGGAATCCAATGAGGAAAAATGCTAACTCCAAATGGCTCCTCAGATGGTGTCCCAAAAGCCCTGCGGGACTGGAAGGTAAACTATTCTCAAATGGCGGCTTAGTCAGCCTGTTCCCTGGGAAATGTAAATGAACTCTGACTTCAAACTAGGTTCCCTAGTTCCACTCATGACTTTCATTCCCCCAAATGTACACTGAAACAAGCAAAACGAACAGTAAGGTCTGAAGCCCAATCCCCCATATGGGTGGAATCATGGTCTTGGTGTGCACACCAGGGAACTTAAGCCAAAAAAGGCATGGCATCTAGACACTTTCCAAATCCATTTCCTTCCTCCCAACTCAGTTCATGTTGTGGGTAACTGTGTCTACTTCAGAAAGACTAAGACAGAAGTTGCCAGAGCTAAACAGTCTCTAGCCTTGTTCTCTCATCTTGAAAAGAAGGTGCTCCTACTCGTGAAGACCCACAGCTTGGACCCAGGGCTGCTCCCTTCCTCTGGCAGCAGTAGCAGGGCACCATTCCACCAGGGTCTTGCTGGGCCCAACCAGGGACACCAAAATCTGTTACTGAAAGCTTGGGACTTGTCCCTGATGCCATATCAAAAAAACAGGGACAAGCAATTTGAGGAGAGGGAAAGAGAAGTTTATTACTTTGCCAGCAAAGGAGGAAAATATCAGACTGTTGTCTCAAAGTCCAAATTCCTATTCAAAATATACAGTAGAACCTCCATAGTTGACCTCCTCCCTACATTGACTACCTCTTTAAACTGACCTAATTTTCATAAACTGGTCATGCATCACATGTATTTTTCAGGATAGTAGGCCTAGTTGACTACCTCCAACAGAAGGTAATTTAGGCTAATGTCTGTGGAAGTTTTTCTAGAATTTTCTTCCAGAAATCTTATGGTTTCATTTTGACTACCTCCATACGTTGACCAATTTATTACAGTCTCTTGGTTGGTCAACTTACCGAGGTTCTACTGTATTTTCAACTTACTATATTTTCACTATGGTTTTATAGGTATACAATCCCATTATAAGTTGAGGCATATCTGTAGTGCCTGGCACAGAGCAGGTATTCAAATAGATATTATTCTCCTCCACCTTCCTTGTACCTCAGGTAAAGTTTCAATGACCTCTCACTTTCCTTCCTAATATCATTTTTGATTGTTGAATGTTTTGCCTTCATTTTTAACTAGACCTGACCTATGCTAAGAAGCGTGTGGGTGGGGGTACCAGATACAAAGACTTAGCATAATGGAAATAATTTTGAAAAACAAACACCAATAAGTAATTTATGAAAGTCTGTTTCTTGCCACTCGAGTTTTTAACAGGCATATAATAAGTCATTGCATGGGTCATGATTTCAGTTTGGTCCCTGTTCCTAAGTTTCAAGGAGTGAAATTTTGGGGGGCTCTGTATCCAAAACTCACCTGGTTCGGAAGTTCAAACAGGCTCTTGTTCATTAGCCCAATTTACACAGCCCCATGGGACTGACTGCCTTTTGTGCTGGCTTGAAGTTAAAATAGTTCACTGGGTCAAAAGCAGAATGATCCAAGGTGCAGCATGGTCAATAAATGTTGGCTGAGTCCAGAAACTGCAGCGTGGCTATTTCTTACATTGATTTCTAGGATGTTTCCATGAAATCAAAGATGATTGCTTCACTTGGCAGCTGGCTGGCTGAAAACTGGAGGCAATTCTGTCCTGGCTAAGGGCCATGGCCCTTTCGTGGGCTTTGGGAAACATTTCATCGGGTTGTTTTTACCTTCTGGCGGGCTGCCGGCTTGTCCCCACCGGCCAGACTCTCTGCGTAGTGCAGGGATGTCTCCACCCGCAGGGATGAGGCCCTGACGTGACGGGAGGACGTTTCTGTGCGCTGCGAGGAGGTTTCCACGTGCTGGGAGGACACCTCGAGGACGTGAGGGAGGCGTTTCCCAGAAGGGGACAGTGAGGGATTCTCGCTACGGCGCTGGGAGGTCTCCACCTGCCGAGAAGATGTTCGCACCTGCCGAGAGGAAGTCTCCACGCGGTGGGACGACGACTCCACGCGGATCGTCGAAGTCTCTTTGGAGCGGGCGGTCCCCACCCGGGGCGAAGTGGGCTTATCCCCTAGGGGGGAGGCCATTCTGCGGGTGTAAGGGGGCCAGTGAGGCCTTGGGAGACCCCACAATCCAATGGTCACCTTCAGTCACGCCTCGGGGTTAGGTCACAGGGTAAGAAATGACGTCACAGGCGAAAGCGCCGAGACCGACAATGACGTGGAAAACCATAGTCCTTTGGAGGCTTAACTGTCGCTTTACAGCACTGGGCCACTGCCCTCGCCCTCAGGCGCTCTCGCAGCTCTGGCACCGCCCCCTCGGGGTTTGGGAGCCACTGTGGGAGGAGCCGGCCGGCTTGGGCGGGTCAGGGATGGGCGGAGCCTCCCGCCTCCTAGCAACGCTATGCCCGCCTCCCGTATCCCATACGGCCTCGGGACCGGAAGAGGTGCTGTGGCTTCCGGAGCCGCTTCTGCTACACGGAGCCGTTTCTCCGTCAGGCTGCTGGCGATTTAGTGTCTCTGCTTGTTATGGCCGCTGCCGTCGCTATGGAGACAGGTAAGTAGCGTTCTGCTCCTCAAATCTTCGCAGATATAACTGTCCTCGGCCCAGTCCCCTTCTTCTCCTTCGCCGGGGCCTTTTTTCGGGCATAACTCTCAGCAGAGTTAAGGGTTTGGACGGGGAGGCAACAGGGCTCTTGGAGCGTCTGGAAAGACGAAGGTAGTTTTCACTTTTTTCGTAATTTGGTTCGTCGGCACATCTTTTGTCTCCATTTGCAATAAAACACCAGCCGCACTGGCTCTCCGATGAGGGAGCCACTAACGGAGAAGACTTGAATCTTAAACCGTCTCCTTTTTGATTGGTATTTTTGCTTTTCGTTTGAATTTGCTTAAAGTTTGAAATATCGTCAACACACTTGTGTATCATTCTGCCATTGATGTTTCTCACATACGCACACATTTATCTTTCACGCGCTCCGTGGTCTCTTTTAACTTGCTTCCTGAACCGAGTTAGCACTTAGCTTTTACATAACTTAGTCACTGTCAACAGTCGTTATAACGCATTATTAAAGCAGGGGAAGCTTCAGTTACTGCAGCCTACCTCAGTGATCACTGTTAAAATTCCTACAAGTGGTAGGTATCTTGCAACGTTTGTATCGCTGTTTTCCTTTTGTTTTTAAATGACTTCTTTATAACTTTAGAGAAACTTTTATCTTAATCCTTTTAATCAGGGTTCTGCTTTTCTTAGATTTTAAAGGAAAGTGTATCTCCTCTCGCTGCCAGTTTAGGAAGACCATCAATCACAGCATTAGGCAGGTTCCTTTACTGTTGTTTCTTTACTAAGATCAATATTAAATGTAGTGGCCTTTGTTGTGGATAACTTTCACTGTTTTTTCTTCTAGATGATGCTGGCAATCGACTTCGGTTTCAGTTGGAGTTGGAATTTGTGCAGTGTTTAGCCAATCCAAATTACCTTAATTGTAAGTTGTTAAGCACCCCATTAAATTGAGATGCTATTAATGATTTCTGACAGTAGAGTTGCAATTCATAATAGATCTATTTTTATACATTCTCAATATTGAATTTCATTACGTTTATGCTGCTATATAGGTATAACTGAGCCTTGGGACTTGTGTTTTGAATTCAGTGTGTTTTGGTGGTGATGTTACATTAAGTAAGTTCTTTATATTAGGGGTCACAAATAATAGTTTAAGGATGGGTTTGACCTGCAGATCTTTTTTTGTTTTTTTTTTTTTTATGCCTTTCAGTTCTTGCCCAAAGAGGTTACTTCAAAGACAAAGCTTTTGTTAATTATCTTAAGTACTTGCTTTACTGGAAAGAACCAGAATATGCCAAGTATCTAAAGTAAGTTTAATTTTTATAATTCTAAATGTGTTTATAATAATCTACAATATTGATGTTTAACACACTTCCTTGCTCCACATTGGAAAAAGTATATTTTGATTGTAATGAATTTCAAACGGAGAGGGAATTTATACCCCTACACAGCCTTTGCATCTCCCTCTGTTTCTCAACTCTTCTTCATGAGAGGGACTCACTTGCAACTCTTTGGAAGTGCTCTAAACTTTCTCTTTGTTCTTTTTTTTTTTTTTTTTTGCAGTTTTTGGCCAGGGCTGGGTTTGAACTCACCACCACCGGCATATGGGGCTGGCACCCTACTCCTTTGAGCCACAAGCCCCACCCCTCTTTGTTCTTCTTAAATAAAATTTATCTTTGTTATACTGAAACAGAAAATGAAAGTATATTTTGAATTTGACCACTTCTTTCAGTTGTCACCTGATTGGATTGCTGCAGTTAGATTACTGTAGTAATCTTATTGATGGATTATTGCTTCCATTTTTATTTTTCTTGCTCTGCAGCTCCCTCTCCCCCGCTCCCCCCCCCCCCGGAAAAAAAACAAAGCAAAACAGCTTTCTACACAGTTCTGATTTCTTGTCAATCAGAACACTTTACTTTCTTGCTTAGAAACTTTAGCTTTCCTTTCCATGTAGAACAAAATGTAATCTCTTTTCTTGAACTAAAGCCCAATATGATTTGGTCCTGTCTTGTCTGACCTTGCCTTTTACCACTCTCCTTAACTCACTGGGTTTCTGATTCCAAGGAACTCGCAATCTATAAATGTATCAAGATAGTCTTGGGCTGAAAATTAAGGAACACAGAAAAGAGGTACTTGTAAGGAAGGTATTTCTGGGGTTTTCTGGAGGAAGTAACCTTACCTGATTCTTAGAGTGTCTATTTTTTCTTTAGGGCTTCTGAGGTGCCAAGAACTATGCTAAATGCTTCATGTCCATTAACTCACTAAAAATATATGTATATAAAATACATTTATTTGCCATGAGGTTGTTTAACATATACTTCATGCTAAGGCTTACTAAATTCTAAGAAGCATATAATCACAAACCTATTCCCTTTTAATGGTTAAAAAAAGAATTGAATTCATACCTCTGTTTTTGTCTTAACCAGGTAGAAAGAAAGCAATAGCTAAACTTTTTTAAACAAAAGTTTGAGAGGAAAGTGTTTCATGTTTGTTCTTTATAAAAGTCACTTTTCTGATCTATGTTCAATAATAAGATTCCATACATCTTCATGTTGCCTATAGGACCAGGATCCTTTGTATCCTTATTGGCTTATTTACTCATTTGATAATTCAAATAAAAGGTTTTTTTTATTAGATTGCACTGTTGGCCAGAAGTTAGAAAGTTTCTTTACTTCGTGATATAATGAATCTCCTTGTAGCTTCAACCCTTTTTGTCCATGGATTAATACAGACCCAGCCTGTGCCCTCTTGAGGACAAAACAACAGCCCTTCAGATTATGTAAATACAAGAGAAGTTGCCATTTAGTCCCTGTTGTTATTTTATTCACACTGTACAAAAGTTTTAGTTTAATAGTTGCCAACAATTAAAGATTGGAAAGTTATATATAACAGCTCAGGTTTCCAGCTACTCTTTAAAATCTGGAAAAGAAGGTAACCCTAGGTCAAGGGGTTACTGGCTGGAGCTGAGAGCAGCTGTTTCTATTAGGCACTTTGCACCACTTGGCCTGCTTCACTGATAGCCAGTATATGCAACTAGGATGGCTGTCTTATATCTATTTTTCTCAAATATCTAGCTGTTGACCAAATGCCATGGCTCCCAGACTTCTCATGAATTCAGGTGCCCTCCTTTGGATGGCACCTTTGAACCTTACGCAGTTCAGCCAAGAGCTAAACACAGGCCTTTAGATGTGGTCAGAGTACAATTGCCAAATGGCATTTCTTTTCTTCATGTGATCATTACACATCTATTCGTTTAACTTATGTACAATTACTTAAGGGCTTGGAGATCACATTGTTAACTTGCTAGGAGCTTTATTTCAACTAAAATCTTTCACTTCTTATTTTTATCAGTGCTATTAATTGAGTACTCCATTCATATTGTGTTTATTTTTAAAAATCTAAATGCTTAATTTTCCCATTATACCTCTTCTAATTCATCTTGTCGACTTGTAGCTTATCAGAACATTGCAGCCTTTCAGAGATTATAATTCCTTATTGTCATCTAATGTATTCTGAGCATTTTCTTCTACAAGTTTGACGTGGTGGTCACTGCATGTCTAAATTCTAATTATTTACTACATGCTGCTTGAGACCATTCTCTTGGGTGTCCCATTATTTTACAGTTGAAAGCCACACAGCTGGTATTCACACCTACTAGTCTTTTTAACTACTGATGCTGTCATGAAAAGAAACTAGCCAGGACTGGTGTGAATAAAGCATTTTAGGCTAAGCTGCCAACAAGCAATAGCGTATTTCTGGAGTATAGATAATAAACTGTTATTATTTTGAAAGGATCACATGGTATTGGGTCCTGCTATTCAATGTGCTCTTTAGATCAGCAGCATTGGTATCATTTGGGTGCTTGGTAGAAATGCAGAGCTCAGTTCTCACCCCAGATCTATAGAATCAAAGTCTGTATTTTAAGAAATGATTCATATACACATGAAAGTTTAAGAAGCATTGCTTTAAGTAGTACACTGTTTTCAAACTTTAGTCATTTGCATAGTACTTGTGCATTTTGATATGTTTTATCTCATTTAAATTTTGTCTTTTTAATTTAAAATAATTTGACTAACAGAATAGCTGGAAAAATAGTAAAGGTAATTTCTGTATTTTCTTTGCCCATAAAGAAAATTAGGTTATTCTTTGTCTTTGCCCAGATATTGTAAATGTTAACATCGTCTTTTTTTTTGCTTGTTTGTTTTTGAGATAAGAGTCTTACGTCACCTTTGGTAGAGTTCCATGGTGTCAGAGCTCACAGCAACCTCAAACTCTTGGTCCTCTTGCCTCAGCCTTCCAAGTAGCTGGGACTATAGGCTCCTACCACAGTGCCCAGCAATAGCACTAGAAATGGGGTTCTCACTCTTGCTCAGGCTGGTCTTGAACCCATAAGCTCAGGCAATCCACCTGCTTTGCCTCCCTGATTGCTAGGATTATACGTGAGCCTCTGCGCCTGGCCCTAAATGTTAACATCTTACATTGTTAAAATGTACATTAAAATGTTACATCTCAAATGTGACCAGAGTACAGTGATAAAAATCAAAACATTAACATTAAACTATTACCTAATCTACAGACCTCATTCATAGTTTGCCAGTTGTCCTGCTAGTATCCTGTATTTAGTATAATATCCAGTCTAACTCATAGGTTGCATTTTGTTTTCATGTCTTCTTAAGTCTCTTTTAATCTGAATTTCTTGATCTTATTTTTTTTTTTTTTTTTCATGACCGGGACAGAAGTGATATATCCTTCTTGATATGTCATATCAGGGATCACATGAAGTCTGTTTGTCCCATTATTGGTGACATTAATTTTGATCACCTGGTTTTGGTGTGGTGCCTTTTAGCTTTCTCCATAGTAAGTTTTTTGTGTATTTATTAAGTATCTTACGGGGAAATACTTTGAGACTATATAAATATCTTGTTACATATACTTAGCCCACTAATTTTAGCATCTGTTGAAGGTACTTCCCTGATACTTGCCAGTTTTTATTGTGGTGATTTTCTGATTGTATCAGTCTACATTTATTATAATAGAACCTCTGTAAGTTGATCACCCAAGGGACTGTAACAAACTGGTCAGTATACAGAGTTGATCAACATAAGGAACTAGGCCTACTGTACTTACACATAAATGTGGTGCATGACCTCTCTGTGAAAATTAGGTTAACTGAGGAGGTGGTCCACTATGGAGGTTCTACCATAGTTGCAATTCTTTTGTACAGAATAATATTCCTTTGTTTCTGATTTATAATTTCATTAAAGGAGTATACATCAGTGTGGATGTAATTATTCCAGATTTGGTCATTGGGGGCCCCTTCAGTTGGCTTCTAAGTACTTTTTGACTTATCTCCATCAATTTTTAGTACTTTTTTTTGGCATTAAGTAACTATTTCAGGCTCATCTTGTACCTTCCATGTCATAGCCCTGGAAACATTGGTTTCTCCAAGGTTTTCTCTGGAAAATGCTATTTAAAAGCAGATGGAGGCCAGGCATGGTGGCTTATGTCTGTAATCCTAGCACTCTGGGAGGCTGAGGCAGGTAGATTGCCTGAGCTCAGGAGTTCAAGACCAGCCTGAGCAAGAGCAAGACCCTGTCTCTAAAAATAGCCAGGCCTTGTGGCACATACCTGTAGTCCCAGCTTCTCTGGAGGCTGAGGCAAGAGAATCGCTGGAGCCCAAGTAGTTTAAGGTTGCTGTAACTATGATACCAGGGCACTCTACTGAGGGTGACAAAGTGAAACTCTGTCTCAAAAAAAAAAAAGAAAAAATGTTGGGCACTAAATGTGCTCATTGATACTATAATGTAATTGTTTTTAGGTCCTGTCAGTATGCTAAGAATTACATGTATGTATGTGTATACTCATATCTATGTCTCTGTTATGTGTGTGTTGTGTGCGTGTATAAAGCCATGAGTACTTACTGGTGTTTTCAATCTTAGGTCAGTAATTCAGGGTTCACTCTAGCTTTTTTCTTTTATTTGTAACTTCCTTTCTAATAGCCAGAAATTTGATTCTCTTAATCCACAGTATATTCGCTCAATCCTAGAATATAAAGTTAATTTCAGAATTGCCATATCCCTATGGAAAACTAGAGTACAATGTCCATACACAGTTTTTAATTGGTTCATTTTTAAATGAATGTTGTATTTTTATCACTATTGATGGAAAAATCAATAAGTATTAATTAAACAGTTATTAAAATAAAAAATATTCTTATTCTTCACATTGGAAGCCACTAGAATAACATGGTTCCCAAGTTTTTGCTTACCAGTTACTGTATTGTATGGTCTTGGGCGAGTTATTTAATCTTTCTGAATTTACATTTTCTCACTTTGAAAATTTTGTTTAATATTGACTTTTGATGACTGGCCACTCTGCAGAAGCAGGAGGAAAAGCCTTTTTACCAAAGTATACTAAGTTAATTTTATAGAAACATAGGGTACAAGGTCATTTTTAAGAAATAACTGAATTAGAACTTGGCATTATTGACTTAAATTATATTGATCATTAACTTATAAACTTAAACCCAGGTACCCTCAGTGTTTACACATGTTAGAACTGCTCCAATATGAACACTTCCGAAAGGAGCTGGTGAATGCTCAGTGTGCGAAATTTATTGATGAACAGCAAATTCTACACTGGCAACACTATTCCCGGAAGCGGATGCGCCTTCAGCAAGCCTTGGCAGAGCAGCAACAGCAAAACACATCAGGAAAATGAAAAGCTGGATACAGACCAGGCTCTTAAGACCGTGTATATAACGCATGTATAAGATGTATTTCTTTTGTACAGTGAAGACAAGACTTTATCTTCCTTTACCCTAAAATCTTTAGTGTGTCTTTTTATCCAGCTTTCTGTTAATAGATTATTTCCTTTAAATCAGAATTGTTCTAGTTTGATTTCCCTGTGGATTTATACATTTTTATTAGCATTTAACATAATCACCTGAGTAAGAATGGAAAATTTGGTGCTTTAATTAAAGGAGAAAGTGGGACATGGGATGGGGGAGTGCCCCCAAATACACTAATCTCTAAGCCTCGCTTTGTTCCTGACATACAATGGTGCCTTGGACACATCTACTTCCTATAACCTTACGGTCTCGCACATCAGGAAGTAAGAGGAATGGAGTCAGGGACCTCTTTAAATCACAAAGCAGGAACTATATAAAGTGTCTTAAATTCTTTCGGAATTACCATTGCTTTGCAAGATAGCTTTAAGAATCACTGTTATGTCTGACTTAGTGATGGCAAAATTAGTGGTTAACTACTAATTGGACTCTTGACCTTAGATAGAATAAAGGTGAGAAGCCTGAAATACACATGATCATTTGGGAAAGCCATTACTTATTTCGGGGTACCACAAACCAGGTGCTATGTGTTAAGTGCTTCCTTGCATTTTTTTTTTTTTTGAGGCAGAGCCTCAAGCTGTCACCCTGGATAGAGTGCCGTGGCATCACAGCTCACAGCAACCTCCAATTCCTGAGCTCAAGCGAGTCTCCTGCCTCTGCCTCCCAAGTAGCTGGGACTACAGGCGCCCGCCACAACGCCCGGCCATTTTTTTGGTTGCAGCCGTTGTTGTTGTTGTTTGGTGGGCCCGGGCTGGATTCGAACCCGCCAGCTCAGGTGTACGTGGCTGGCGCCTTAGCCCGTTGAGCCACAGTCGCTGAGCCGCTTCCTTGCATTTTTATTTTTATTCTGGGAACAATCCTTGTTTCGTTTGTAAGAGACGTGAGGAAGTTTAGATGGGCTCAGTGACTTACCTTTGGTTAAACAGCTAGTTAGTGGTACATATGGTGTCACTGACTTAGAGGATGGTGGGCTTCCCTCTACTAGGTTATATGTGCACCTCTCTAGCCCCCTCTGCCACATGCGTCATCCCAAGTGAAGTACAGTGAGACAGCTGTAAAACATAACTGCCTGAATTAAGTAGAGTTGGATTAGATGTATTGTTTTCGTATATTCCAAAGCCAAAGGAGTTTGAGGAATATCAGTTGGCTTTGCAAATTCATAGAAATTAAGGTAAAAGATCCTAATCCTTTTAGAGCTTTGGAATTTGTCTACTGCACTATGAGGGGGTGACGTTTCTGTCACTTCCAGTCATACAGTCCTTTGAACCATTACTGTCACTCCTGAAGTCTTAGTTTACTCATACCTTAAAATATCCACATATTACAAATTAAAAGTTCATGAGCATTTTAATATCACTCCATTGTTTTAAGCATGTACCAATTTTTAGCATAATCACATATTTATAGCTAACATGAATTCAAAGGAAGTGTGCATTTTTTTTTTATACTAGCACAAATCAAGACATGATTGCCATCATTAAATCTTAATCTTCAGAGAACAACATCTCCACGAGGCTGGCTT
>CAUYRH010049865.1:0-27848 GCA_963574655.1 Perodicticus potto
GCAGACAGAGCAAGAGTTACTAGTTGAGGTGTGGGATAAAACATGCCAACTTGGATTATTTTTAGTAAAGCATCTCAAGAATGGAGAAGCATGAATCCCATGTACTCAAGTTTGATATGAGGACAATTATTGACATGGTGGAGGTGAGGGAAGGGGAGAACAGAGAGAGAAAGAATGAGGGAGGGGTGGGGAAAGGAAGAGCAGAGAGAGGGAAGGAGCGAAGGGGGTGGCCTTGGTGTGTGCCACATCTTTTGGGGGCACAACTCGATTGTAAGAGGGACTTTAACCAACAAATGCAACTAGTGTAACATGGTTTCTTGTGCCCTCAATGAATCCCCAACAATAAAACAAACAAACAAACAAACAAAGAACAACAAAAAAACATGCCAACTTGAACAGGCTTTTAGGGTGTTGCACATTGACCCAAATTCATCATTCAAATGGTAGGAATTTCAAATGTAGTGGAAACTTGAGAGAAATATGAATGGAGCCCTTTGAACCTCTCATATCTGGACAATTTGGTCAGTTCCATGCTAAGGCTACATGTAGTTTCCAAAGGATTCTTTATCATCCCTGAAGAGATTCAGACACAGCAGTGCTAAATAATGCTTATTCTAAGTTCCAATTCCATGCATCAGGAATCCTTCTGAGCTAAAGTCACCAAATAGCCACTTCATACTAGTCAAGCCAATTCTTCTTTGAAATTGCAGTCCTCTGGCCTGGACCACTGGCCTGCTTGGAGATCACTGTACATCTGCTAACCTCCTTCTAGTTGATCCTAGCTACTGTCTCTAGATTAACTTTTCCAGAACTCTTGCTTTCTTTGTTATTTTTTTTCCTATTCAGTAAATATTGATGGCTTTCCGTGGAGCACTGGGTCTCAGGTTGTGGTTCTTGAACCAGTAGCATTGGTATTACCCAGAAAGTTGTAAGGAATGTAAATATCTGGAAATATCCCTCTCCCAGACCTACTGAATTAAAAACTCTAGTGATGGGTTACAGTGACCTATTTTAACAAACTCTGAGTTTGAGAACCAATGCCATATAGCTCCTTCAATTTGGCACTCAGAGTACTCTTCTCTGTAGAATTGTAATACTGGTCCGTTGTATTTGGCATTTATTGACCCTGCCATATGTTATGATTGTTTTCTTCATCTGTGCAACTGATGTTACCGTCAGGATTGTAAACTCCCTGAGGTCTTGGTCTGTGTGTTTTCTAGATTTACTGACTTGTAAAGTCGTAAAGCTGGAAAGGCCTGGAAAAACATATTATTCAACTGTTTAATTTTGCAAATCTTTGAGCAGTACCATGTATGTAGTGGACATTCAGTTAACTTTTGTTATATCAAGTAACAAGCCCACAGGAGCCACAGAGATGAATTAATACAGCTGTAATCTCAGTGTCATCACCTCAATTTAGATTCCCTTTTGGTCCCTTTTGTGTTTATAAATGCCTGAGGAAAGCCTTGGGTACCTTTGTTAGCTTCTCACCCATGGTCCTTTGCATGTGCTTTGGAACTTGCTTGCTAAACGCAAGGCAGCCTGGTGGTTTAAGACATAAATGGCAGAACAGATGAGTTAAGAACAAAACAAAAACTAAAACAAAGTTGATATTGTTTTTCTTATTGCTGCTTTGAGATTCAACATGAAGTATGAATCTGTCATACAGGAGAAATAATATCTTGCCTGTATATCCAAAGCATGAATAAAAATTAATTGCAGCACACAACTGTTAATTATCAGGCTTTGGAGCATTCCAGGAGCAGTTGTTCATGAATAACTATTTAGCTAGAGATCCCTCACTGACTAGGACATGCTGACATTGGCTGTAAAGATACTTGTCAGTAGGTGAAACTTGTTGCATCTGCATAATCTAGGGGTCCAGGCTGCCAGGGGTCAGTATGCTTGTAAAGGATAGTTTACCACAGCAGAAATAGGGATATTTGGTTCATGAAGCTACTCATTCTCCATCTTGTGAGTGTTTCCACCCAAATCAGAAGATTTTTGACGTCCGAGGATGGCCATATCACTATTCTTCTAAATGAATTGGGCTGTTACAGGCATTAGTGTGACTATGCCATTTTATGGCAGGCAATAAATCATAGTGTGCTAAATACATACATAACTTTTATACTGCATTTTTATTATCAAAGTTGAATGTTTTAGGGCTCAAATAGAAGCTGTTCTTCCCAGAAGAACAATGACCTGAAAAATGTATGTATTGTTCTTTGGGGAGAGGACAAGACCAGTAAAAAAATCTTTGTATCTCAGAGATGAAAAGAAATTCAGAAAGGCCACTTATTCTCATAGGTTAAATTTACATACTAATGAAAAGGAGAGAAAAATTGGAAAAGGGTTGCTTTCCCCCCATCTTTTGCAAATAAGAGACAGAGCAGCAAAAATAGCCTATCTTGTTTCTGCTGGTAAAGTTCATTAAAACAAACTTACATGGACTTTTCTAGCTTTTTGTGCTGTTTGTACTGAGTCTTGGTTTAAATAAGAGTGCTGTTTAAATAAAAGTATGCTGAGAAAGTTGCAGGGTTGAGCCCAGGAGTTGGAGGTTGCTGTGAACTGTGATGCCACAGCATTCTACCCAGGGCGACAGGTTGAGGCTCTGCCTCAAAAAAAAAAAAAAAAAAAAAAAAAAAGTTGCAAGGTAATGATATTGATTGAAGTGTTGGAGCTACAGGCCTGGTCTTCCTGATCTTATTATTTTCAAGTCCTTGCTGTTCTCCAGTTTCTGCAGCCCTTCTTTCACCCTAACTGTAGCCTGTTCACTGAGACTTCTAAGCTGTCTAAGACCAGGCTTGACATGGAACTGAGGCATTTCAGGTGCCTCATTTCTAACGTTTTTGTTTGGTGCCGTCAGTTTTTAGTCTGTCTTAGTCATGTGCTATAATTTCTAGGAGCATATAGCCTCTTGTTCCTTGGATTCAGAATCTACCTTGTGCTGTAGTTCTTACACGTGGATGTTGTCTCATTACCCAGGACTGAGTCTGTCTTAGGAATTTTCCAGATTTTCCCATGTCCCCTAAGAACACCTAAAGCCCAGCCTTATACATTCCATTCCTTCTCTCTCTCAGCCATGGGGGTCCAGCTCCTTAACCACAGGCTGACTGAGGCTCTACTATCATGGATTAGGCATTTTGAGGCTACCTATTCGAATTTTGGGACACTTTTGCTTCTCCTTGGCACAATGCTGTGCTTTCATATGAGTGAACTTCCACTATTTCTTTTCTTTCTTTTTTTTTTTTTTTTTTTTTTTTTTGAGACAGAGTCTCACTATGTCGCCTTCAGTAGAGTGCTATGGCGTCACAGCTCACAGCAACCTCAAACTCTTGGACTTAAGTGATTCTCTTGCCTCAGCCTCCCAAGTAGCTGGGACAACAGACACCCGCCACAATGTCTAGCTATTTTTTGTTGTAGTTGTTATTGTTGTTTAGCAGGCCAGCGCTGGTTTTGAACCCGCCAGCCCTGGCATATGTGGCTGGCATTGTAACCACTGTGCTATGAGCCCTGAGCCGAACTTCCACTATTTCATGTTTGCTCCTTAATGCCAATTTTCTAGCT
Organism: Perodicticus potto; assembly: GCA_963574655.1. Taxonomy (NCBI): domain Eukaryota; kingdom Metazoa; phylum Chordata; class Mammalia; order Primates; family Lorisidae; genus Perodicticus; species Perodicticus potto. Next base: position 3,571 of record CAUYRH010049865.1, read on the forward strand.
GAATTATCAGCTCCTATGTTCTGCAATATTGTTCTGATACTTTGTTCTGCCTACCAGAATGGACATTTCACTCAGCACCTGCAGCTAGGCCATCCTCCCTGGTGGGTATTATTTCAGGTCCCAGCTTCTTTCATTATGACCTGCCCAGGCAAGTGCCAGGTTTAACAAACTCAATGTGTGTAAAATATGTCCTTTAAAAAGTTTGTTTTAAATACCACAGTTGAATCATTTTTATTTTAGTTAGGTTGTGTTACAGTCAAAGAATTAGTTCCATACTTTTTTATTACTCTATGTGGATTGTGAAAATAGTTGCCTTTCTGTATTTACAGTTGTTTTAAGTAATGGAATGCAAATAAACTTCACTTTTTTTTTTTATAAACTTTACTTTTAATGGAAATTTTGAGAAAAATTCTTAGAGAAAATTTATATTTAAGGGTTCTATAATCTAAATTGTGCCCATTTCTGTCCTAATGTCCAAAGTAGAAACCTGAGCCTTATTATTGTGCTTATTTACTGCCCTCAATCCTACTATAAATATGAGGAGTTAAAGAGCAGTCCAAAGCAAAAGACATATACGTATATGTATACGTTGAGGTGGGTGAGGGAGCCACAGCATGGAGGACTGAGAATTCCCTGAATGGGGACCTGCTCAACCACCCAGGTCTGGAGACAAAGGGTGAAATGGTGTGAGAAATTCACACATAGATTTCTGTGAAAAAATCAGCTGAGACCAGGAGTGACAGACACCATACCAGCCTGTAGCAAGGCAGATAGGTGCCATACACATTTGAAATCTAAGGAAGTTTTTATGTAAGATTTCAGGGTATGTCTTTACAGAAGGAAGAGAAAAGGAGTTAATAGTCTTGTGAGTCAATCATGCAGGTGGTCTTTTGATTATGAAAAAGGTTATCAGGGAGCAAGCACTAAATCATAGAACAAGTAAATAATGCACAAAGTTGCCTTAGGGGATGGGGGGGGGTTGAGGCCTGGGGCATTCCCATGAGAGTTCTCTGAAATGTCTGCCTGTATTATATTTCTCCCCACATCTCCTCTCTTTTTGTTTTCTAGCAAAAAGAGCCTTAAATGGAACCATCCTTTCATAAGGTAAAACCAGTATAATTATTAGGTGGTAAAGTCTGTAGGGTTTTAGGGTTTTATTGATTGAAGTAAACAGCCATTATTTTTTCTGTGTTCAGTCCCCCAGAAGAGTCCAAAAAGGGCTCATCCCTGGAATTGGATTCTCTTTTTCCTTCCATTGCCAGCTCATGGTAAGGTTGTACAAGATGGGTTGGAATCTAGAAAGGTTGTGTTGGCGTTACAATAGCAGCATAACCCTGCCCTTATGCCAAGAGTTTAGCAGGTCCTAACCATTGAAGACTTCCCAGAGGTTCTTTGTATAACATCAGAGGTTTGGACATTTTGTTGGGAGAGTGGGGGAGTGTCTTTTGGTGGTGGTAAGGCTGTCCTTGGAGTAATTTAAAAAATTGAGAGTAAATAATGTTTTATACAACTGTTCCTGTATATATATATGTATATATATATATATATATATATATAGATAGATAGATAGATAGATATGTGTATATAATGTATATTATTTATATGTTTATATATATGTATATGCATAAATGTATGAGCATGAGTGTGTGTATGTGTCTCTCATGCTGGGACTGAAGGGTAGGTAAGGACAGGGGAAAGCAACTCTGTTCACTTGACAAATGTCAAAGGATTTCCTATTAATGTAACACTATTATTACTCATGTAAGATCTAGTGTATCTTAGGTTATTTTATTTAAACCTTCTTAATTTTGTTCCTACTTCACATGTGAGAAACTGAGGTTTTGAGAAGTTAATTTACCAGAGTCCACATGGAATGTAATTACTGGATTACTGAAATCCAGCACTATTACCCCAAATTTGTGTCCTCTAGACTGCATTGCTTTCTGCTTTTTTCTTATGATGTTTTCAGATTATTTTTATATAACCCCAAGAAGCAATATAGAGTATAGGAGGAAAATATAAGTAATTGACATTTACTGGTGATTATTTTCAAAGGATTTTTATATACAATATCTGCTTTATCCTCAGAAAAAAATAAGGTAGATGGTATTATTTTCTCTGCTTAAAAGTTCAAAACAAAGACTCAAACATTAAATAACTCCATATATTGTGAGTAGCTATAGTTTCTTCATTTGTCTGTTATTTACTATTTCATTGTGGGAGCCTATCATGATATCCTGACAATGGATAATTGGATTTTTTCCAAGTTTTTGCTATTGTAAATAGTGTCTTTATGAACTTTTATATGAATATTTCTAGTGCATATTTTACTTAAATTTATCTCAGGCATATACCTAAGAGTATATATTTTTAAAATGCACATTTATGACAATAAATAAAAAAGAGGGGCATGTGTGCACCACTGGCACAAGTGTATCCTGAACCACTGATTCTGATTAAACTAATCCTATAAAGTAAGTTAGAAACAATTCTATAAATCTAAGGTCTACATTTTATCTGCGCCGCCTCCCTAAAAAAAGAAATAACTTGGTTGGATGACTGGTCTGAGTGGTGGAGCTGGGACTGAACTCCAGTTCTGTAATTAGAGACAGTTCTTAGACTTGCTCTGCTTTAACATATGACATTATTCTCACCATTCTTTTGGGGTGGCCTGAGAACTACAAACTTCACAGGTTTAGAGCAGAGATTATATACCACTGAGTTGCAAGTTTGTTTTTGAGAAGACATTTGGTTTTGAGAAATTACTCAAGAGTGTTTATATTGCTTCATCCATGAGTCTGTATGCTGTTAAACTTGAAATGAACAGATTGGCTTCGTGGTTTAATTTTATGAGGGGACCAAAGACATAGAGCTATGATCCAGTGCATATAACATTGAAAGATCACAATTTAAAGTCCATTCTTTAAATTCTTGCCATTTGTCTTCACAAGAGGATCTTGAAGTTTTATGAGAAATTATGGCCTAAGAATTTTTAAGAGTTATGTGCAATTTATAGTTAAAGAAAGGAAGTGCTGAAGTTTTCTGGAATGCTCCAAGGCTGTCATTGGAAGAGGCCTGACAGAAGGATTATTGACTCTTTGGCTAGGAACCCTGGCAGGATTAGATGTGACCAGATAATTCAATTATTCTGAATGGCTTTAGTTGGTTTTAAGTGGAAACTTTCTTTTTTAGGGGCCCAAGTAAGTTAAGGAAAGGACAGGGAAGCCATCATGAATTGGTTCCCCAGAACATTTAAGAAATAGTCATATTGCAGAGATCATATTAATGTAACTTTTGTAATGTACTAACTGATTAATGGTTTGCTCTTTAATGAGAACTTTAAGCACCATAATAACTTGATCCAACAGATATTTAAACAGTACAAATACAAATTGTTATCAACATTTTATATGGAACAAAGCATACTTGAAGTATTTAAGTTAATAAATAAAAAACAAAATTAATATAGCCTCTTTAAGATCAAATATGAAATGCTATAAAACTTTGGTAATCTGTATACTTTCTGGTGGTTGGCCAATAGGATTAATTGAATTACAACAGAAAATTCAGCACAAAATATTATCAGATTTAACCACCCACTGAGTATGTTGTTTGTTATTGTTTTATTAGGTGAAATCAAAGGTTACAGCATATCTTCTGCACTGATTTTCAGCCCAGAGGGGTAAAGTTTTAAAATGAGATACTGGAATTTTAGTAAAGAACAATAATTTAATAAAGGGATAATGCTAAATTATCTTATTTAGAAAAGTAAAACTATCTTATAACTATTTTATATGTGCATTCCTAGCCTTCAAATAGCAGACAACTTCTTTGATGTTTACATTTTGAAGCTTGTATATTAACTAACCTAAGGTAGAATCTGGAAGGGGAACTGCATATTGCCTCTGGCCATGTCCTTCAAAAAGCCCAAAATATAGGCTGAAGCCTACAATACAACACATGGTCATTTCAGAGTCTCTTCATCTTATGTTTGTTCATAACAAGTGGTTAGGAAGCCCTCTTTTTTTTTTTTTAGCTACTCTGAATGGATGAGTCTAGTTTCGCAACTGAGATTACCTAATTTAGTGGTTCTCAAAGTGCAGTCTCTAGGCCAGCAGCATCATTCAGGAACTTGTTAGAAATAAGAATTCTCTTTTATTAAGACCTACTAAATTAGAATCTTTAGGGATAGGCCCCAATGATCTCTGTTTTAAAAGCCCTCTCTGTCATTTGGATGTCTGTTAAAGTTAGAAAACAACTAATTTAAAGTAGATCAATCATTATAATTTTTTTTGGAACCTGTATCAAAGAGTTCCTATCCCAGTTTTGATTCATGATTCTAAAAACAGAAAATGCACTTAATTTGTAATGCAACAGTCTGTGATGTTTATTATCATATTTTAGCCTTTTTTTTCTGTCTACTCAGAAAAAACTTAGAGTAGTTGCTCTTACAGATTATTCATTTTCTTTTCCTTTGAGAGACTAGTCTTCAACTTTTCACTTAATATGAAAGGTCATCTTCAAAAAAACCTGTCTGATGCTTCAGTTATTTAATTCTTCAGAGAGTTGCTGAGAAGCAAAGTTGTTCCATGCCAATCATTTCTTTCTCCTTACTTAAGAAAGATAGTCACTTCACAGTCAATAATGATTAGCAGTTTTTTTCTCTAGTCTCTACTTTAGGACTAGTCAAGAGTTCAGTGGCCAAGAGTTGTTGCTTTAGGACTTCAGAGTTGGCTTTGATTCTGCTTAAGCAGCAGGTTTGTTCAAGGGCTTTAGTACTCTTAACCTTGCATGTTTGAATGTGGGAAAAGTCAATCATAAAGAAAGATGAAGTATAATAGATTTGGGAAGATAGATGGGCTCTGATAGTGACATGTAAATTTGTATGTATTATATATTCAATTATTTCTGATGTATGAAATTCAGGGGAATCATATGTTCCAGATGCAGTGAGATTCACATAGCACAGACCTCTTTTGCATCTTGTCAGACAAAAGACCCATGTGGACTGAAGATGAGCACATTCAATCCTTGCTTGTGAGCAAGCACATCTAGTCTCTGGGGAAGAATATCATCAGAATAGGGTCACCAGAAGGGAGATGAATGTGTGCCCTATGGAAACACAATAGCAGATTCTGGGTAGAAACTGGAAATTGTGGGACCGCTGAGATTTGAGGGAGGATCCACATGGACCGGGGCAGGGAGGTAGGGATGCTGAGAGTGAGTCAAGCAGCAAGGTGGAGAAATCTGGTAGGGGCAGAAAGGAAGTGGGTGCACAAGGACCCGGAGTCTGAATAACCATAAGGCCTCCGTAGATAGTCTTAGGATTCTGGTGGGGAAGTGAGTGAAAGAATGCTTCTAGGATAGAATTGGTCTGAGTGGTATTAACCACTGCCTGAGCAACTCTTTTCTGAGTGAAGTCAGCCAGTGACATTACAGACTCTGTATTAGTAGCTTGATTTATAGCTCTGAGTACCTGGCTAGACCTTCTCAGTTTGGTCCTCTAACCTTTAGTGTTTTTGTGCATTTAGAGAGAGGATCAATTAAAGGGGGAAATTGGCCTCTGAAGCCCACATTATGGGAGGTAGGCAATAGAGCCTGGCATTTGGAAGTACACAAATATTGACTAATGCCTTCCTGATGTCAAGTACCATGGAGATACTAGGGATCAAGTAATGAGCATGAATTCCTGTCCTCAAGGAGCTCCGTGACTAGTGAAGGTGATAGATATCTAAACAACTTATTATAATTCAATCAGAAGATTTTTGTAGGTGTGGAGTATTATGCAAGAACCTACATTTTTGGGGGGTCGGTGGAGGAAATCACCTAAATTTACATAGAAGAAGTGATACTATAGCTGGGCCATGTAATGAAGAGGGCATTGAAAGTAAAAGGGTGAGTGTTTAAGGAACTGTGTTGTGCCCAGTCCCTGGCAGGCCATCCGTTTCTGCATCAGCATAAGATACGTGAGAGTGAGTGGTGGAGTTGAAGTTGGACAGATGGCATGGAATCACATCACACAGGACCTATGTGTGATCTTGTTGGGGGACTAGGGAACAGACCTTTAGACAGAGCTGTGACATGAAGAGATTTCTTTTAGAAAGATCATTGTAGCTTCTTTATGGAAGGATAAAGGGTAGAATGGAGAGAACAGAGGCCAAGTTCAAGAGTAGAACCTTGTAAAGTGTAGTGAATGTATGATGCAGGCCTAACTTAGGCCTGACCAGTGCCAGCAGGGTAGAAAAGCAAAGTTGATTTTTTTGGAGGCTTGAATTTTTCTTGCTGACTTCTCAGTTTTAATTCTATTTCCACTTCTTTAGAGGCTTCTGTGGTGATGCTCTTATAGTTGCTGCTTCTGTAGTTGCTTTAGATGGCGGGGACAGATGGAACTTGAACCTACATTCTCTCATTTATTACACGAACCCTTTTTCTCCTCTGAAAGAGTTTATCAAAATTTCCTAACAATGTGAAACTAAACCTCAGAATTCCATGTTGATATGTTAGCAAATAAACTCTGTCATTAGTTACCATCTTTTATGACAAGTAGTAACCTTTGAATCTGGTATGTAATTTAAGTGGCTTACATCAAATTGATATTTGCTATGTGAAAGCCCTGTTAGCTTCACTGAGGAATAAGCAAAAACTACTGGATATCTTCTTGCAGAGATTACCAACCCGTCCTTACTCTTTATAGCCACAAATCAAGGAACTTTCTCAGAATACTTTGTTGATTCATACATGCATTCATTCACTCATCCTCTTAATCCGACAGTCAACAAACACTTGTTAAGCATCTACTATGTTAAAGTAAAATAAAGATATGAGAAACACATCAGAGTTGGAAATAAAAATAGAATAGAAAGTTCTGGATGGAAATTCCAGCATTTAAAAATACTCTCAAGACTCTGGGCTACTTAATTTTAATACTGTATAATTTCCTTACTTTAGAAAATAATGCTCTGGAAACTTATTAAGTTGTTAAATATAGTTGATATGCATGGATTTATGAAGGTATTGCAGAATCTTAGTGAATGTGTGTTATGTGTGACTAAGAGGGATTCCTTGTCCATGGGGCAATTACTACAAAGACTTTTGTCTCTCCTTTTAGGAAATCTCAGACATCCTAGGCCAAGAAGAACAACATGAGAACTCTCTGAAAGTCATTGAATTCCTTTAGAGAAGTCCACAGGAGAAATCTGAGATCAATACACCATTGCGTCTATGATAGCTGAGGATACATTAGAAAGAGTCAATGGAGTAACTATTTCCTTTAGCATTTCACCCTTGGTCCTTTTATTGTGAACTCTTTGTTCCTGCAAAGCTGGCTGGGGTCAGAATAGCAAGTCCGAAAAAACTTGCCAATGACAAAGGCTCAGGATCTCTAATCTCCATCCCCACACATATCACTGATGAAGATCAGACTGGAGATACAAAGGAGAGAGTCCACCTATCAGGACATGACCCTGTACAAAGAAGTTTAGAATCATCATCAGAGCCATTGGAGGAGACACCTGAGAGTCATGTGGCTGAGGTTTCACAAGGTCCTGCCATGCTTCCAGTCCAGAGGAGAAAGCTAGACCCACTCTCCAGTAAGCCATGGAATTTTAGGAAGGTTGTAAGGGCAAAGAGAATGAGAAAGAGCAAGAGAAAGAAGAAAAGGGAGGCCAAACGCCCACCCATTCTTCCAACACCTTTGGCACCACCACAAAGTGAAGATGAGACTATGGATAACAGTCATGAGGATGAAGATAATCCTCATCTTCCTAGCAAGGTAGGGATGTGGCAAAATCCTGGGCCTTTCAGAAACTCTTCCATAATAAAAATAATGACAGCTTTTCACCTGGAATGGGAGAATTTGAGGATAAAGGAGCTTGAGATCCTTGGGCCCAGTTATAGCATGAAAGAACTGGCTCAGAGGGTCGTATTTTTTGTGTATTTTTTTAAATTTGAGTATTAGCTTTGAGGGCTTTTAACTTCTTTCTTCTATGTGCAGGAAAGAGTACAGAGCCAGCAGGATGAAGGTTGCAGTGTGATTCATCAAGAAGGATGCCAGATCCAGTCCTGTGAGCTCCCGGTGCCTCAGGAGTCTGGGCCCTCATCTCCTGCAGTGACATCCTTGGCATCACCACCCCTCTGCTTTGGTGGCTTCCTAAGTTGTGTCTGCCAGACCTTCTCAAGGTTTAGGAAGCAGAAGCCTCCCAGAAGAACGAGTAACAAACAAGCTGGGGCAGGCGATGATGCTGAGGTTCTGAGACCCAGTCTGTTGCGGGGTCTGGGCAAAAACAAAGTGCTGCCTCAACAAAGCCTGTAGCAAGCTGATACTGACATAGCATTCTCTTGTTGTTTAGTGTTATAGTTTTCTCTGTATGTCACTGTTTTTCTTAGTTGAGTTCTTGCCTTTCAAAAAGATAGAAAGCTGCTTTTATGATGAGATCTGCACTTCTAAACAGGTAGTAAAGGCAAAGTAACTTTGAGGCTTTCAACTTCTACCCAGTGGTGGAATTATTCCTTCCTTCCTTCCCATTAGACTTAGGTCAGATTTGGTCTTGGAGCAGTGGTCCCAAGATTCATGTTTATTTGACTCACGTGTTCAGTTGGCTGAACTTTCCCTTAACTTCTCTGAGGATCGAACCCACACAATTTCATTATTTTGGGTAGTATCTTCTAATACCTGTAACCAGGTGGAGACTCTTTATGTCCAGCACCTCTTACTATTTTCATTTATCTTTGGCTAGAGGTTCATTTTTCATTCTTCTTCAGTAGTTTGTTGAAATTCTTCTACTTTCTAATTTGAATAGCCTCAGGGTGTGGTAGCTGCTAGTTTTCTTATTACTTCCTGTATCTCCACCCAGTGTTTATGTTCCTTTTTGTCACTTGTTGGTAAGATACCTGGCTCCTCCTTCTGAAGTAAATCTTTGGTGTTCTAGTCATCTGTATTGAAACAGTTATACAAGGTAATGTTCCTTCCTTGTCGGACTTTAATCAGACTGTTAAAAACCCAGAGTTCTCCTGAGGATCCGAAAGAAGATAAGTAATTTTTTAAAAGTTTAAGATCATTTGATTTCCCCCTTGTTATCCTGGAATACTAGGGTAGTCCTTTGCCCAGGGTTTAAAACAACAGTTTGAATTAATCTTAAACCTTCCTGGAAGGGAGTATGTTTAAGAAGAGTTTAGGAGTTTCTCTAAATAGGTTTATTACCTATTGTTATTTCCTACTTATCCCACTTTCCCAATTCATACAAGAATAATAAATAAAAGTAGAAATATAAATAAACATGCAAAGTACTGCATAAGAAGAAAGTAGTACTCTTTATTTTCTTTCATCATTAGCACTGACCCTGATCATTACTATGCTAAAATCAGAAAAGGGGCCACTATGTTTGCTTTCTTCTTTTCTTGTCTGAAACAGGACTTTGTACTGTTGGAAGCATGTAGTTGGGAAGGGAATAGAATGGGTTGTAAGAGTCATGGGAAATATCCTCAAAGCTGACTTGGAGGTAATTGGTAAAAATCAACTTTGAAGTCTTGTGGTTTGGTGAGGATCTCAAATTAGAATTACACATTTTGTAAAATGTACTCAGTACAAAATGTAAAGTGGGACATCGTTCTAAACTCAGTTCTGCCTTGGTACTTTTAGTTGCCTAAAAAGTAGTTGATATCTCATTTTGGAGAATATGGGGTTTTAATTGAGCTAATTGGATATTATAAATGAGTTTGAGCCATTATATAAAATTTAAAATTATCTAAACTGTACCTATATTTAGATGCATATTTTCTCAATGCAGTACAAGAATAAGAAACATATTCCCAGGCAAGGCATAATGTATTGAAAGTTTTGAGTCATAGAGCCTATTATTAAAAACTCTCAGGAATGTAGATATTAGTGTTGCTATTAATACTTTATTATTATTAATGTTTCTTCAGATGTGTCAGGATGAGCTATTCTGTCAAAGAAAAACTATTAGTTGGAGACTAGTTAGTCATATCTCCAGCCCCATCTACAATACTGATTTTCACATGAAACTTATTTACTACAAATTTAAAATATAGTCTTCAGATAAGTAATGATCTATACCAGAACTTAGTTTTGCAATTTTTCTGCTTATGTGTTATGACCTCTCATTCATGAATAAGAGAAAAGGCATCCATGTCTCTGATGCATTTGTAAATGAGAAAGTGTAAGTTCTTAGGTTTTAAATTTTGTTTTCTGTCTTTATGGTCTGAATTATTAAATATGATTTATGACTTTAATTTATTTATTTATGACTTAATAAAGCTGGTTTTGAAAAACATACTTGGAAAAATAGTATAGCTGTACCAAAGTAAAAACAAATGAAAAAAATAAAACCTGCTATTATTGATGACAGATACATCTTAGGAGTCATTTTTTAAATTTGTTTCCCCTGCAAAGAAGATAAAAAAATATTGTAAAAGTGTTGTAAACAGAAATAATTAAAAAGCATAGACATGGTTATATTGAATATATTTAGTTTCCTTTTTGTCTTTTTTCAGAGAACTCAGAGAACTAGGTAGGTAGCAAGTGTTATGCAGACTGATTAAGCTAAGATTAAACAAGTCAATAAAACTTTTCCAGCACTTTTTCCAAGATCACTCCTTTAATCTGATAGGAAATCATAAAAGGTTTTTAAATAAATGATTTAACTACTAGTCTATTTTTTTCTTTTAAATATTATTATTTATTTATTTCTGCTATGGTTCTAGTTCCAACATTCCATATTGAAATTATTTTTTACTGATCATTTTGTTTTTGTCAACTTATCCTCACATTACATGTCTAAATTCCAATTAATGTCATCAGTATTCACCAGGAAAAATTTATCAGGAAAAAACTCTGTCTAATGTAAAATTATACAAAAAGAAAAACTTGAAGAGGTTTACTTATTAACTGAGTTTTGACAGAAAAAGCAAAAATTATCTAGTTTGTCCTCTTACTTATCAGAGATACCTGAAACAGGAATTATAGAGCTCTCTCAAAATGACTTAGCTGGTTAGTGGCAAAGCTAAAGCAAATAATAGCTAACATTAGATAAAATATTGTGCTATGTACACACATCTCCAATGTTCAGGCAATCTGCAGAGGGTTGATAAGATAATTTAAGTTCAGAAATGTCCCAGGACTGGCAAGTCCTGATGCAGGATCTAAATCCAGATCTGTTGGTTTCTGAGGTCTCTTCTCGTTACATTCTACCTCTCAATATCATAACATGAAATTTCTTTGTTGCAAGTCTGTGTAATAAGAGGCAATTTCATTTATTTGCCAAGATTTAGATTTTAACCTTAACACATATGCAATAAAAATAGACCAATTAAAAAGTCCAATTAAAAAGATTAAATTTCAAAAGCTTCTGCACAGCTAAAGAAATAATCAAGAGAGCAAATGGACAACATATAGAATGGGAGAAATACTTACAAGTTATACATGCAACAAAGGGCGAATAACCAGAATCTGGAAAGAATTCAAGTAAATCAGCAAGGAAAAAACAATCAACCCTGCTAAAAAGTGGGTAAGACATGAAAACAAGCTTTTCAAAAGAAGAAAGACAAATGGCCAATAAACAAATGAGAAGTTGTTCAACACTACTAATTATCAGAGAAATGCAATTTAAAACCACAGTGAGATGTCATCTTACTCCAGTTATAATGGCTTTTCTTAAAATGTCCTAACAATATATACTGGCATGAATGCAGAGACAAAAGAATACTTATACACTGCTGGTGGAACTGCAAATTAGTACAACCTTATGGAAAACAGTATGGAGATTCCTCAAAGAACTAAAAGTAGACCTACCATTTGATCCAGCAATCCCATTACTGGGTATTTACCCAAAGAAAAAGAAGTCATGTTATTAAGAAGACTTATGCACTAGAATATTTATCGCAATGGCAAAGAAGTGGATGAAATCAACCCAAGTGCCCATCAATTCTTGAGTGGAATAACACATAGCCACAAAGAAGGATGAATTAAAGCTTTTTGAAACAATATGGTGGAACTAGAGACCATTATCCTAAAGAAGTATTTAAAGAAAAACAGACCAGATGTGCTGGCTCACACCTGTAATCCTAGCACTCTGGAGGCTGAGGCGGATGGATTGCCCTGAGCTCAGAGGTTCAAGACCAGCCTGAGCCAGAGTGAGACTCTGTCTCTACAAAAAAAAGCCAGGCATTGTGGCAGGAGGCTGTAGTCCCACCTACTTGGGAGGCTGGGGCAAAAGAATCGCTTCAGCCCAAGAGTTGGAGGTTGCTGTGAGCTGTGATGCTACCGCACTCTACAGAGGGCCACAAAGTGAGACTCTGCCTCAATAAAATAAATAAATAAATAAATAAATAAATAAATAAATGGAAAAAAATAAAATAAAAAAAAAAAAACCTTGAAACTAAGGCAAGTTAAAGCAAAAATCAAGAAAAAAAAGAATGGAAACACAAATATCACACGTACTCACTATTAAATTGAAACTAACTGATGAACACACTGTGTGCTTAGAGGAGGTAAAACTCTGTGGAAGTCAAGCAGGGGATGGAGGAAAAGGGGATGAGCAAAAACCTACCTAATAGGTACAAGAAACACTATCTGGGTGATGGGCAGACCTATAATCCCCACTTACGCATGACAAAATCGATACATGTAACCAAAAATATTTGTACCCTTGTAATACTTTTAAATTCGAATTAGGAAAAAGCGGTTTCTATATTAGGGTATAAATAATAAAATAGTTAACCTAAGTATGACTGATAAAAGAATATTGCCGTGTAATATAAACAAATTTTTTATCATTATAGCCAATTAGACCGAGACAATAACTTTACTGAAAAGAGATCAGGAAGAAAGAGACAGCACATCATCAAAGCAAGGCCGTACATTTGAAGGAGTCAGGGGCAAAGGCACAACAAAGATGAATTAGGCCCCCTAGAAAGCTAAGAGACAGTTTATTTCTAAACTGTTTTGGTGAAATATTTGAGACTTAGGCAGCAGAAAGGCTCTACTGCGTAACCTAGTGACCGTTGAAATAAGTGAGTATACCCTTGCTAATAAACTCCAGGCTTTAAGTGGGAAATTTAAATTTTCTCACGCTACAAAACATTCTTTTCATTCTGATTTGACAAGGCCTCTTGCAAGACAAAAGCAAACAACAAAACTGAAAGATTCAAACCACTGGGCTGTGTGATCAAGAAATACAGATTTTAATTTTTAGAAATTCAAAGATGCGAGGACAGCTATTGGATGGGGGAAAGTCCACTTTCCCCTCAGTCAATACCTGAGGTATTTTCTGCCAGCTGCATGTATAAAGAATTGCAGCCTTGCCCCCATCATGGAGGCTTTGTGATAAACTATCTCAGAAACAGCTATGGTTACCACCCGCCTGGTTGACAGTGCTGAGGGCTAGTAAGGCCTTTGACTAGGAGTCTTCCTTGCTGAGACCCTCCCTCACAAACTGCCTTTGCCTTAAGGTCAGTCCTGCCCTTGGTAGGACACCGATGGATAGTTACTTTGATAGAAGTTTCAGTAGCTTACATGAAAAGTAAACCTCAAAACAGATGACAAAGTGTTTTAAACAAGTTACATAATTTTAAATGAATTCCACATTTTAAAATTCAATCACAAATGGTTTCTAACGTGACCTTGACCTCTTTCCTAATTATAATCACCTTTCCAATTCTAAGATGCCTGTGAAAATACACAATCCTGGACCATTATGGGAGTAACTCCTGGTGAACAACACAGTAAATCCATTCATAGGAGAGTAGTGAACCAACAACTAGAGTTGTTAATAACTATTGTGAGAAATATCCCTTTATATCTGTCCTATTATTTGGAAGAAAGCAGAATTATAATTCTTGTAAAAATTTTTAAGAAAACAGAACTATATTTCAACCAGCATTTAGTACCAAAACTAGTTTACCTGTGATATTCAAAAAGAATCTCTGGCTAAAATTTATATAATTTAAATATGAAACAATATATGAAAAATAAAGCAGTAATCTCATAGCTGATTTTCTAAAAATTATCATTTATCTTAATTTAAAATTTGGCTTTAGGCTAGGCATGGTGACTAACACCTGTAATCCTAGCACTTTCAGAGACAGAAGCGGGAGGATCACTTGAGGCCAGGAGTTCAAGACCTACCTGAGCAAGAGCGAGATCCTGTCTTTAAAAAAGTAGAAAAATTAGCCAGGCATGATGGTGCCTGCCTGTAGTCCCAGCTACTTAGGAGGCTGAGGCAGGAAGATCGCTTGAGCCCAGCATTTTGAGGTTGCAGTGAGTGAGATTGTGCCACTACACTCTAGCTTAGTGCAATGAGCAAGATACAGTCTCAAAAAAAACAAAAAAAAACCAAAAAAAAACAGGTTTCATTTTAAAATTAAAATTATGAAGCAAAAGTCTATATCTAGTTCTACAAGTTATCTAATTATAAATATGTAATTACATAATAAGTACTTGTGAAATATCTACCTAAGCCTGGATTGAAAAGACAAATATCAGATTCTGGTTTTGCCATTTACTACGGTATAACTTTGGCTACTTATTTAAACTCATTAATCATTGGCTTCCTCATCTTTAAAAGGAACATATCACTGGTGGTTTTTATGAGGATTTCATGAGATCAAGTTCCTGAAAAATCCTAGTGGCTGTTTTGCAGTAGAAAACTTTTAAAATTCGATTACCTATCAAATTCTTATAAAACCAAACAAAACATTAATTGACTAAATGCTACAGGATGGTAAGCTACTTATGTCAACAGTTATTTCACAGGGAACTAAATTCATTTCTGGGGAACCATATATAGAAAATAGATTAAGTATCTGTTTATTCCCAATTTGTGTATCTCTGGAGAAAATTTTTGCCCCAGAATTCGACAAGCCAAAACTCCTTGATTGTTACAACTTGTGAAATCAATACTATTTGGGTCATTGTCCTTGTTTTGTAGAGCTGAACAGATACTTACCTGAACCTAAACTCTTGTGATTTATGAAGCATCTTTTAATTTAAGCATCACCAGCATTTCTTAAAAAAACTTAGCAATTTATTCAGTGGCCGTAATGGTGGTTTTAAACTTTTTCTCTTCCAATCCATCTGAATGACAGATGTCCTATCAATAACAATACCTCACTATGACAATGATAATCAACAAAATGATGATAGAGATAACTTTCAGGTATATTTGAATTTTTCAGAAATTTTTGGGAAAAGCCCCCCACCCTCTATATTCTAATACTCCCCTTTGCCATTTCTCCTATTTACCTATTGAATGTTACACCAATACTGACTATGTAAAAGACAATTAAAATTTCAGAATTTTGTGATCTAGAATTTTATTTTGTTCTATTCAGTAGGCATGTATGGAAAAATCTGTGCTTAAATGGAAGCTATTTTTATTTTTAAAAGAAATTTTAAAAATATTCACTTATTTATTTTTCAAATTAATATGAGGGAACAAATTTTTAGGTACATTGTTCTCACTTCTAAGGTAAAGTTCAAGTTGTAGATCACCTCACCCTGGGGGGAGGGGCATGCTAAATACCCTCATTGTGCACAGTATGTGAGATTCCACCAAAGGCCTTCTCTCCTCTCACCAATCCTTCTTGCCCCTTTCCTGCCTGTCTCCCTCCGCATCCTTTCCCCTTGCTAGAATATGTTTGTGATTTGTCATTTGTATGATTGTATAAGTGTTTATAAATTGGTTTCATATTAGTATTGAGTACATTGTTTACTTTTTCCCCATTCTTGAGATACTTTACTAAGAAGAATGTATTCAAACCAAAAATCATTTTACCACAAGGACATGTGCACCAGAATATTTATTGAAGCTATTTTATCTCAAAGTTAAACAAAGAAAACATACATATAAAACATAGAAGAACCTGTCTGTGCTATTAAAATACAGTATGTTCAGAAAAAAAAGAAAAGCACTCCTGAAGACTGGATAGTATGAACAGTATCCAAATGAGCTCAAGAGAATGGTATGCAGTGTACCTGAGCACTGATGCGATGCCTTGTACAAGAAAGCTTATTGCAAAGTGGAATGTATAGTCTGGCTTCTCTGAATGGTTAAGTTTTGAGCTGGTTGGTCAAATTTTGTCTAGATTTATTCAATCCTACATGCAGACAGGTTAAACCCACTTTTCTGGGTGAGTCTTGGAAGCGGGATGGAGCCAGAACACAAGTGTAAACCAGATCCAAGATGGAAAACCGATAGAGATGTTGCCATTATGTCAAAGGGTAGGCAGCCAAAAGATGAACCAGGAGCTAAAGACAGAGCTAGAAAGTTAGGGATTGTGTGAAGGTAGAAATGGTGCAGAGGCAGTCACAAAAGTTAGAATAAAGAGAGGAGAACGGCATATGTAGCACCGGCCATGACGTATTTTTAAGAGGGAGGTCCCTTCCAAAGGAAAATGGCATGGACAACACGAAGGCTGGTGATTCAGATGGAGAACATAAAGAAATGTACAGATGTGATAGTTAGGTCCTACGTTCGAAATGTGTAGTAGGAGTGATGAGAAGTAAGATGAGTCCAGTTGAATTCCATATTCGAGTGCTATAGTTAGCTTTTGATTACATAGATGAGAAGAAGCCACTATAATCTTCATCTTGTCTAAGAAGATAACATTGCCCAAGTTAGCAAGCCCAGGAGGGAATAAATGTCGGAGGAGAGATGTGCAAGCACTTAGACCTAGATTCAGTAATAATCTCTAGTAAGATACTGTTTGGTTACCTGTCTTCCACTATATAATCTGGGCTGGATGATTACCTCTTTTCACAACTTTTACAACTAATCAATTTTTTTTGTAAGAAAAAACAAAAGTAACAATTACAAATGAACTGTTATGTGTAAGCACATGGTATTTTGTGTTGTGAAGAACGTGGAAAATCATGATCTCTTGACTTAGGGTTTCACATTCTACGCTACTCAAAAATTAAACATGAAAGTCAAACATTATATAGTTGGTGAAAAGTTCTAACTACTTGTTCATAAGGGAGCAGAACAGTAAAGCTTAGTATCTGAGAATTCCTCTAGAGACAGTTTCTGGGTTTTTAATTTTGGGTGTTACCTCTTGGTATCTATGTACTCTAAACAGATTACTTTTCTGTGCTTCAGACTGATCATATGAAAAATAGGAATAGTTATAACTACCTTACAAGACATGGGAAGAATTAAATGAAATATTAATACATGTAAAAACTTAGAATAGAGCTTGGTACACAGAGTATGAGTTCAAGAAATATTAATCTTTTATTATTAATATGAGCAGGATTTAAAAAAAAAATACTATTTTATGTGGGGAGAGATTATGTGACGTACCTGGGAAGTCTGACCCTAAGTTGAGGCTCTCAGACTCACTAAATATTCTGAGCATGGCTCAGAAATGGTAGAATAACCAAACCTAAAGAGATCCTGTTTGGTAAAACAGTAGTTATCTCTGTAGACAGAACCACAGTTATTTTATGAACATATGGTATGTGCATAACACCTAATTGTGAAGGAGTCTAGTTCATCTATCTATACTCAGTGTTTAGCATAGTGCTAAGCACAATAAACACATAATAACTTCTGGTAAATATCGGCCAAGTAGATGAATAAATAATTCAATGAAGAAAAGAATTTCAGTATATATAAAAACGGATGTACCACCTATGGAAACAACAATTTGTTTCATTCACAAGATAGCTCTTGCAGTCTTTGGCACTGAAGGCAATTCTCAGATCATGGTACATTGGAAGAGATTCCTCCAAAGGTGACTGAGTGTGAATTCTTCATAAGTTAAATGGCATTGGGGCAAGAGATCAGCATTAGGCTGACTTTAGAAAGTGGATTCAGAACTGGATGTTGAATAATTAAGAAAAAGCAATGCATTCCCTCTTTCAGCACTCTTAATACTTAGCTTTAAAATGCACACAGGAGGTCGGACGCAGAGGCTGACACCTGTAATCCTAGCACTCTGAGAGGCTGAGGCAAGTGAATTGCTTGAGCTCAGGAGTTATGAGACCAGCCTGAACAAGAGCAAAAATCCTGTCTTTACTAAAATAAATAAATTGAAAAAAGAAAGAAAAAACAGGCATAATGTCACATACCTGTAGTCCCAGCGATTAGGAAGGCTGAGGTAAGAGGATTGTTCAGACCCAAGAATGTGAGGTTAGTATGAGCTCTGATGATGCCATGGCACTCTACCCAGGGTGACAGAGTGAGACTCTGTCTCAAAAATAAACAAATAGATAAATAAATAAATAAATAAATAAATAAATAAATAAATAAATAAAATTCACACCAGTGCACATGCACATACACACACATGCACAGGCATAAATACACAAATACTTTACAGTTAAAATATCTATTCATTATTTTTTAGTAAGTGTGGCATAGCAATCCACCTCAAAACTTAGTAGCTTAAAATAATGACAACTGTCTACTTAGTGTATATATCTGCAGTTTGGTTGGGGTTCTTAGGAAGGCTCCTCTATGCTCCATGCAACATCAGCTAGGTTAGCTCAAACTTGGAAGGCTTCATTTTCAAGATGGTACTGTCATGTAACTGGCAGGTTAGTGCTTGCTGTCAGCTGGGAGCTCAGGGGACTCAGGCCAGGGGGCTCAGTTCCTGTCTACATAGGTCTCTTCATGGACTGTTTGGATTCCTGTCACAGCACGGTGGCTGTGTTCCCAAAGCAAGCTTCCTGAGAGAACCAGGTGGAAGCTGGGTTTTATGGTCTAGTCTCAGAAAATACTTAGAGTGAATTCAGCTATTGTCACAGGCCATCCCAACCCCCATCTCCATGGGAGGGGATGTCACAGGTGGGATGGGAGATCTTGTTGTGACCATCTTGGGATATACAATCTGTCATAATGAGTTCGACAGTTTTGGACAGCATTGAAAGGAATTTTAATTCATGCACCTCTGAAGTTCCCCAAGTGACAAGACTATTATGGTATGTAGGAAGTATTGTGGGGAAGAGGCATTTTCTAAGGGAGGAAATATTTCTGTGGAGTTTTCGGAAAGATGGTTTCAGTTAGATCTAAAAGGTGCTGTGAATGGAACAAAGGCATGAGGCATTAGCTGACTGAGGTAATTTAGCAAGAACAATTGAGTGTTAACAATTTAAAAAATGAAGTTAGGAAACTTCACTTAGCCTTGTCCTTGCCATTGGAAGGGAATATTTCAAATAGCCATGGACCTTCAACTATGGCTCCTTTGATATAGAATAGAATATGCCTAGCTAAATCCAGATTTTCCCTTTCTGTGACTGAATGAAGATTTCCAGGAGGTCTGGAGGTTCAGAAAAATCTTACCATATGAATCTGACACACTAAATTGTAAGTAGACAAGAAAATTGTAGGAAAATCTATACCTAAAGTACGTATCAGCATTCTTTGGTGGTAAATATTTATTTAGTTCTCACAGGTGAAATATAAATAATGACTACAGTTTTCCTTCAAGGCATATCTGAGTTTGGCTGAGAACAGTGATCAGGAAATCAAATGCCAAAAGCTTTGACCCCTCTGCCACAGGAGAGGCTTTTAAATGAGTTTTTAAATGATCTATTTTAGGACTTTGCGTGGAAGCCCAGCAAAATCAGTTTACTAAAATCTATACCAGCTGGCACAGGTGACTTTTCAGTCTCTGCCTGCATCTGTTTTATTCACAAATGAACTGCTATTGATTTGTATAATGAAGCAATAGCATACAAGTGATAGTTTCCCTCAAAGCTGTGTCCTTTTTCTGTTTTAGCATTTGGAGTAGGAAGGAGACTATAAACAATACATTTTCTTCTTCAAAATATATTTGTCATATTCAGCTTGCTTCCTTCTGTTCAAAGGAAACAATCATAGCTGAGTTATGATTGAACACAGCTATGCTTTCCTTTGGCTTATGGAGCGTTAACCTGGCAGACGGAATCTGCCCTGGTAAAGGACAGAATAATCATGGCTGGTCTCTCACTCTACTAGCCTTTGAGAAGTGCTCTGTCATTCATTTTCCACAGTCATGTTATTTAGACTAATCCCACATGTTTCAGTAATTTTCTCTTGTTTCATTATTTAGTGTCTTCGTGGAGAACTAGGGTAGTTAAATGATGATGTATTTGTGACAATTATGTGTACCTCATCCTGACTGTTGTTAGGATAGGAAATCTGGTAGTATAATGGAAAATTCCAGACCTAAAAAATTAGGAACATGCAGTGAAGGAAGGACTTTTGTCTCTTCATCTGGGCACTTCTTAGAATGGAGCTGGGGGCTCATTTACCTAGGAGGGTTGATGTAGAGCTCTGTGAACAGGATCTTATGACCGTCAATGTCTTTTAAGCCTTCTTGCCTTTTACTGATGCACATCTAATAATTTACAGAGTTCAGACAATTTCATGTACAAGATTAAAGGCATTGCCTTGACCACAGCACCTAAATTTAAACACCTTCTCATGCTGCAAGGGTGTAGAAATTATGTGACTGCTTTTGCCACTGGGGTTACTCTCCCTGAGACTAAGCACAGATTGAAAATAAACATGTAGTTTTTATTTCATCTCCTTCTAGTGATGACAACTCGTGAGGTTGAAAATTGTACATTTTCTGCAAGTTACACAAGTTCTTTGACCTATGACCTGTAACTGATTGCATGAACTTAATATTGTGTTTGAAAGCTTGGTGCTCTGTCTCTCTTCTTCAAGTTTAATTCTCTTTTTATTCCAAGTTCCATTTCTGTTTTTGAATGACTATCATTGCTTACAGAATATTCATTGTAAGATGTTTTGAGATACTAATGTGACACAAAGGCCTTATAAACAGTTGAGTTTTGCCGTGTTTATGCTTTTCTTCTTCCTGAAGAAATGTTAAATGAAGCTCTTACATTTTGCTTTCAGAAGTTAGACTTAGAAAAAACCCTTCAAACAACATGACTTCTTTAGACAGGTGGTAATTTATTGTTAGGCATTCTGAAATGGTTTGCGAAATGCATTGGCAAAAATAAACATACAATAAAATTATCCGAAAATCATTCAAGTGAGTGTTTTGATTCAACGACTGATGATAAAGTTTGGAATTTGAATATTTTGTGAATTATAGTAGCAGCTTTAGCAGTGAAAGAATTTGAAGACAAATCAAATGGAAAGGAATTTTGATTTTAGTATAGAAAATGTTCAGTTATGTAGAAGATACTGAAGGTACTGAGAAAGGACTTAAAGAAGGAACTGGAAATTATATTTAAAAACCAAAAAGATCAAGAACACATGATGATTGACAAGTATTAATAGAGCTATTAAACATGTTTTTGAAGCAAAGCCACATGACATATTTCAATAGTTTTCCTATGATTTCAACAGAATTTTTTGTTTTTTTGCTTAGCGATTGGGGTTTAGCAAATGTTATATAAAAGTCTAAAGTCTACATGGTAAGGAAAGCTTTTTCATTTTCTTATTGACAATCTTTTAAATGTCTTATGTATTCACATACATATATACTTATATGTATACACACACACACACCCAGAAAATAAATCAACAAGATAGATTGTGACTTTTATAACTGCTAAGAAAGACAAGGATATATCTGATTCCAAAGCGCCTTTATCCATATCAGACAGAACTTGACTCACTGAATCATAATTTTGCTTTTATATGCTGTATTTTTCTAGGAAGGGATGTGAGAAACAGTTTTATTTTGGGTAACTAACACTATATATTTCTCCAAAGGGATATTGAAGTAGTAGAAAATCAACACAAAGGTCAATGTGAGTAAAGGTTTAATGTTGGAGTAGATATATTATAAAGATTAATTGGTTGAAAAATTTTAAGAATCTGTCTATTCCTGGATCTTTCAGACATAAATGTCAAGTACATAGCAGTGTTTCTCAAGATTTGGGAGAATTAGAATCATTGGAGAAGCTTCTTAAAAATATTTTTGCTTGGGCTCCACCCTCAAAGGATTCTCATTCAGTAGGTCTGGGATAAGCTTCAAGAACCAGTATTCTTTTCTTTTCTTTCTTTCTTTTTAGAGATAGAGTCTTACTTTATCACCTTTGGTAGAGTGCTGTGATGTCACAGCTCACAGCAACCTCCATCTCTTGGACTTAGCCAATTCTCTTGCCTTAGCCTCCCAAGTAGCTGGGACTACAGGCGCCTACCACAATGCCTGGCTACTTTTTTGCAGTTTTGCCTGGGCCGGGTTCGAACCCGCCACCCTCGGTATGTGGGGCCCAGGCTCTACTCACTGAGCCACAGGCACTGCCCAAGAACCAGTATTATTAAAAACATGCTTTGCTCCACCGTTAAAATGTGCTCTGGTGTACACCAAAGTCTGAGAACTATTAGAATAGATAGCATACATACACTATGATAGGATATTGTGGCACTTGAATGGTAAAACATTTAACCTTTAAAATGTCAGCACTTATCAGGAGTCTATGGTCCACATGAAGTGGTGTTTTCTAGATTTTGCTTCTGGATTAATTTTGCCTTTTTTTTTTTTCTATAATTCTAAAATATTTAAAACTGATATATATCTTACGTGTATTAATTTAAGAAACAACCAAATTATTAGGATTGACTTACTTCTATGAATGGCTTCATTTTAACTTGTTACATGTTTGTTTTAACTTTGGTGGCAGATGAAAGAGATAGCTTTCTATAATGACACAGAAAGTGTCTACAGGTATTTAAGTCAAGAAAAATGATATTAAAAGATTTAAGGCATTAGATTTAAATTATTTATCTATTATTATATTAGTCAGATTTGTAAGTCTACAGGTATTTAAGTCAAGAAAAATGATATTGAAAGATTTAAGGAATTAGATTTAAAGTAATCTTATTTCTCTATTGTTATATTAGTTAGATACTTTATCATTCCCTTTCAACTGGCTATTTGCCCTCAAATCACTGTTCTTAACTAGCAAGAACTGAAGAAACAAAGCACTGTTAATAGGCTTGCAACAGGGCTGACAAGGGTGGGAGGGGCAGTAGGCTAGTACTTTTGGGTGGGGACTAATTATTAGTGGAGAAAGTGCTGGTTTGGTTGTATAGCCTGGTGTGTGTTGTTGGAGGATTGAGAGATGAAGTTGTTAACTATTAAGCCTAGGGTTCAATTTGACATGAATAAGTTGCTGGGAATGCTATGTAATATCTGTCTTGAAAGGTGGTCTAGTTTGTTCAATATAGTCACAACCCCCAGAGCCAAGTTTAAGAGCTTGAATCACAGATATGTCACTTAATAGCTATCTGACCTTTGACAAGTCCCTTATTCTTTCTGCTCATCATTTTATTTGTAAAATATAGATAATAATTGTGTCTACCTCAGAGGCTTATTTTGTAGATTAAATGAGTTGGTAACTCTTTTAATTGAGGAAAATACTAAATATTCCCAGATATCTTATATCTATTGAGGAAGTGTGAATTATCTGAAACTGAAACATGACCATTAAAATAAGAATGTTTCCATGACCCCACAGCAAATGAATGCAACATGTTCAGGTGCACCCATTTGCAACCAGAAAGTGGATGGTAAGGGTGGTTAAGGCAAGAGGGGCAGAGCTCACTCCTGACAGCCAGTCAGGGAATTGTAGCCCATCCCCAATGAGCAGCCTTCCTAGTCTGGAAAGGCTGCCTTGACCCTCTGTGCAGTGGGTCCCCATAGAGGCTATGAAAGTGGACTTCTGAGTCTGCTGAAGTTTTGCAAAGTCTTCCAGGCTTGTGCAACCTAACCAGCCCAGTCTTGCTCCTCCACCTATGTCTGATGTGGTAGAGATCAAATAAGCCCCTGGGAGATAACAGAGCACCTCCCAAGGGGCATTCAAGTGCTCCACCAGAGGGACATAATCTCATCACAGTCACAAAAGAACAATTCTGCATTTGGCTGTTTCTTACAAGGATCAGTCACTGACAGGGATAATAAAAGTTATTATTATCTATCTAGTTGGTAGATGCTGTATAGTTCATTACAGCATCTACCAACTCAATCAAACAGGGCATGGCTGATTCTTACTCACAAATATCATTTACTACAATGGAGATTAAGCTGGGGGCCGCAATACAATTCATACTGCTGGAAGGAAGTGAAGAAATCCAGATAGAAGTAACCCAAGAAAACACTGCTTTTTAGGAAAGAAACAAAAGTTATAACAAGTGATCCAATCTCAGGGTGGGCAATGGACTTGAAGAGAAACTTCTCTGAAGAAGACAGACGCACAGCCTACAGACACATCAAAAAATGCTCATCATCCTTAATCATCAGAGAAATGCAAATCAAAACTACTTTGAAATATCATCTAACTCCAGTAAGATTAG
>CAUYRH010049867.1:0-10603 GCA_963574655.1 Perodicticus potto
GCAGACAGGGCTGGGGACTGCCAGCAGAGGCTTGATAGGCATGGACTGAGACCTGAGAGCAAGGGTGTGATCCCCTAATTCCAACAGAACCCTCGAGCAGTGGCTTACTGGGTGTGAACCAAGATCTGAGGGCTAGGGCATGGCCAACTATCTCCAGTGGGGCTGGTGAGCAGAGGCTTACCAGGTGAGGACTGAGATCTGCAGGTGGACTGCAGTGCCCTGACTCTAACAGAGCCTGTGAACAGAGGCTTGTCAGGCAGTGTACTGAGACTGGCAGGTGGGGGCGTGGTCCACCTGGTCTGGCAAGCAGAGGCTAGCTGTGTGTGGACTGAGATTGAAGGGTGGGGCCCAGTGCTCTGACTCCAACAGAGCCTGTAAAACCTAGGCTTGCCAGGCAGTGGACTGAGACTGGCAGGCGGGGGCATGGTCCCATGACCCCAACTCGTCTGGCAAGCAGAGGCTAGTTGGATGTGGACTGAGACTGGTGGGTGGGGGCGTGGCCCCTGGCTCCAGCTGGGCCTGTGAGCAGAGAAGCGAACAACAGTGTGGACTGAATCTGGCAGGTGGGAGTGGGGATTCCTGGCTCCAATTATGCTGTTGGAGATCTTTGAATCTGTCTCTGTTGGGCAGGGTTTGCACAGCCTGAGACAATTTGGTTGGAACCTGTGTCTGGGGCTGTCCATTCTGGGACATTCTGAGGTTGACTTTTGAAGTTCTGTAGCAGAAAAGAACTGAAGGGTGGGGACTTGGCACTGCAGCTGTTTGTTTCTCTTCACAGTTGAGATTTAAACCTAATACTGTGGTTGCTTAGGATAGGGTAGAGGTTGGCTGATATCAAACAGAGCTAGCTTGCGCTATCTCACCAAGTAGGTCCTCAGAGTCTCTGGCTAAAAGTCTGAAAGAGGCCTTTGTAAGGTTGTAGGAGACAAGCCACAATTACAAAGCCTAGTGCTTTGGTAAGGTGCTATCTCTACTACCTGGGAACCCCAATTCAATCTCACCCTACCAGTACTAATAACCAAACAGTGGAATATAAATATGGTATGGACCCAAAATAATAACTCTGGCAACATGAATAACCAGAGTAGATCAACTCCCCCCCCCCCCAAAGTAATGACAAAGGAGATACAACTGAAGATGCCATGCATAAACAAATGGCAGCGATGTCAGAAATCAAATTCAGAATATGGATTGCAAATAAGATAAATAGAGTGGAAGAAAAGATAGAAATTGAATTCCAAAGAGTAGTTCTAAAGTTGTCTCAAGAAATTAATGAATTCAATGCCCAAGTCACCAAAGATATGGACATAATGAGAAAAGAGATAGCAGGACACAAGGAAATGAAAAAGTTAGTTGAGGAGCTCTAAAACACAGTAGAATCCTTCAGTAATAGAGTTGACCAGGCAGAAGAAAGGATCTCTGAAGCTGAAGACAAAGCTTTTGAAGATTCTCAATCACTCAAAGAGGCAGACACATGGAAAGTAAAAACTGATCATTCCCTGAAAGAGTTGTGGGATCACTCCAAAAGATCAAACATTTGTCTTATAGGAATTGCCGAAGGAGAAAAGGATGGTCCTAAAGATACAGATGCTCTACTCCAAGAGATTTTGGAGGAGAATTTCCCAAGCATTGCAAGAGATACAGAACTTCAGATAGCAAACAGTTTCAGAACTCCAGCAAGACTCAATCCAAATAAAGCATCTCATAGACACACTGTGATTAACTTTGCCAAAGTTAAGACAAAGGAGAAAATTCTGCAAGCAGCCAAACATAACAAAACTTTACCTACAAAGGGAGAAATATCAGAATGACTGCAGAAACATTTCAAGCCAGAAGAAGATGGACAGTCATTGACCTTCAGTCTCCTAAAACAAAACAACTTCTAGCCCAGGATCCTGTATCTAGCTAAACTGAGTTTCATTTGTGATGGAGAAATCACATACTTAAATAACATAGACACATTGAAGAAATTTGCCATAACTAAACCAGCTCTCCAGGGTATGCTCAGACCCATCCTCCACAATGACCAGAGCAATGCTCTACCTCCAAAGTAAACTTGTCCAGAAATTTTTGAATAAAACCCAACTTCCACAGTGGTGAAAGGATTAACAATGTCCACTGGACATTTGAAAATCATGACACCCAAAATACAAAAAGGCTTATCAATTCTCTTAATTAATGTGAATGGTTTAAATTGTCCTCTAAAGAGGCACAGGCTGGCTGACTGGATACATAAACTCAGACCAGATATCTGCTATATACAAGAATCTCACCTTACCTTAAAGGATAAAAATAGTCTCAGGGTAAAGGGATGGACTTGCATAATACAGGCAAATGGAAACCAGAAAAAAGCAGGGGTTGCAATTTTAGTAGCAGATACAATTGGCTTTAAACCAACAAAGATAAAGAAAGATAAGGAAGGTCACTACATATTTGTCAAGGGTAACACCCAACATGAAGAGATTTCAATAATTAACATTTATGCATCCTACCAGATACTCCTCAATTTGGGGTGGTGCCTGTGGCTCAACGGCCTCCCCATATGCCAGAGACAGCAGGTTCAAACCCAGCCCTGGCCAAAAACCACACAAAAAAAGAATGCTCCTCATAGGAGCATAATGCAGACCCTAATGGATATGAACAACTTGATATCTTTCTGCACTATAATAGTTGGAGATTTTAACATCCCTTTGACAGTTTTGGATAGATCCTCCAAGAAGAAACTAAACAAAAAAAAAAATAGACTTAAAGCTGACCCTAGAACAAATGGACTTTACAGACCTCTACAGAACATTTCACCCTAATAAAACTGAATATACATTCTTCTCATCAGCCCACGGGTCATTCTCCAAAATAGATAATATCCTAGGACACAAGTCTAACCTCAGCAAATTTAAAAGTGTAGAAATTATTCCTTGTATCTTCTCGGACCACCATGGAATAAAAGTTGAACTCAATAGCAATGGGAATCTTCATACTCAAACAAAGTCATGGAAGCTAAATAATGTTAGGCTGAATGATAGCTGGGTCAAAGATGAGATTAAGAAGGAAATCACCAGCTCGGCGCCTGTGGCTCAACGGGCTAAGGCACCAGCCATGTACACCTGAGCTGGCAGGTTTGAATCTAGCCTGGGCCCACCAAACAACAATGATGGTTGCAACCAAAAAATGGCCGGGTGTTGTGGCTGGCACCTGTAGTCCCAACTACTTGGGAGGCGGAGGCAAGAGACTCGCTTGAGCCCAGGAATTGGAGGTTGCTGTGAGCTGTGATGCTATAGCACTCTATCCAAGGTGACAGCTTGAGGCTCTGTCAAAAAAAAAAAAAAAAAAAAAAAAAAGAAGGAAATCACCAAATTTTTGGAACAAAATGACAATGAAGACACAAATTATCAAAACCTGTGGAATACTACAAAGGCAGTCCTAAGAGGGAAATTTATAGCATTGGAAGCCTTGATCAAGAAAACAGAAAGAGAGGAAGCCAACAACTTAATGGGACATCTCAAGCAACTAGAAAAGGAAGAACATTCCAACCCCAAACCTAGCAGAAAAAAAGAAATAACCAAAATTGGAGCAGAATTAAGTGAAATTGAAAACAAAAGAATCATTTAGAAGATCAACAAAACAGAAAGTTGGTTTATTGAAAAGATTAATAAAATTGGCTCGGCGCCTGTGGCTCAACGGGCTAAGGTGCCAGCCACGTACACCTGAGCTGGTGGGTTCAAATCCAGCCTGGGCCCACCACACAACAATGACAGCTGCAACCAAAAAATGGCTGGGCGTTGTGGCAGGCGCCTATAGTCCCAGCTACTTGGGAGGTGGAGGCAAGAGATTCACTTGAGCCCAGGAATTGGAGGTTGCTGTGAGCTGTGATGCCACAGCAATCTATCCAGGGTGACAGCTTGAGGCTCTGTCTCAAAAAAAAAAAAAAAAAAAGAAATGCAAAAAAGTAAAATGCCCAAAACCAATTTTAAGAACAAAATTATAGGACATATACTACTAGATTTGAAGGTTTATCTTAGAAGACAAAGTGGTATAGACATAGGGTCTATACACATAGACCAATGGAACAGGATAGACTCCAGAATTAGATAGACCACATGTATATGGTCATTTGATTTGCAATCACTACAATCCAATAGGGAAATAGCAATCTTTTCAATATATGGTATCAACTCATTTGCATATCCATGATGAAAAAAATGAATGCTTATCTTACACAATACACAAAAATTAATTCAAGGGTGGATTATTTTCCTAAATGAACAAGGTAAAACAGTAAGACTTCTAAAGGAAAACAATAGGATATCTTCATGATCTTCGAATAGATAGAGATTTCTTTAAAAGATTTCAACCATGCAAGTAAAACATAATAAATTGGGCCTTTTTTTTTTTTTTTTTTGCCGTTTTTGGTCAGGGCCAGGTTTGAACCCACCACCTCTGGTATATGGGGCTGATGCCTTACTCCTTGAGCCACAGGTGCTGCCCAAATTGGGCCTTTTTTAAAAGAATGTATTTTCACCAAAATCATCATTAACAAGTGAATAGGCAAGTCACAGATATGGGAAAGATATTTGCAATACATAATTTCCTACAAAAGACTCATACTGAAAATATATTAAGAACTAAATTTTTAAGAAAAAGCAAACAGTTTATTTAAAAATGAGCAAAAGACTTGAATAGGCCCTTCACAGAAAAGGATATCCTCATGGCCAGTAAGCATAAGAAAAGTGTTAAACAATATTGCTTATGAAGGAAATGTAAATTAAAATCACAATGGGATATCATGAGTGAGAAACAGTGAAAGAAATGACAATACCAATGTTGGACAAGGATATCAAACAACTCAAACATTATTCATTGCTGGTAGGATTATAAATTTGTTTTGCCACCTTGGAAAACTGGCAATAAGTCTGACAATTAAGTTCTTAAACTTTCCACCATGTGCTTACGTTGGCAGCACTGTACAAACAACTCGGTAAGATTTCATAACCTTGATGTATCAGTGTCTCACTGTTGTGTTCATGGCAATGTGTGGTAGTGCCTTGCTGAGTGGTGTTCATTATTGTGTGTTTTTGTGTGCTGTCATGAGAATGGCAGAACTTTAATTAGAGCAATGAACAAAAATTAAATTTTTGTTAAACTTGGCAAGAATGAAAGTGAAATCAGGGACATGTTAGTCCAAGGTTATGGAGATAATGCCATGAAGAAAATGGTGGTGAATAAATGAATTAAACATTTTTTTGAAGGGAGAAAAAGCATCTCTGATAAAGAAAAGTCAGGGTAGCCAGTAACAAGCTAAACATTGACAGAGAAACAGGAAAATTGTCTTTTTTTTTTTTGAGAAAGAATCTCAGTAGAGTGCAGTGGTGTCACAGCTCACAAAAACCTCAAACTCTTGGGCTAAAGCAATTCTGTTGCCTCAGCTTCCCAAGTAGCTGAGACTACAGGGGCCTGCCACAACCCCTGGCTATTTTTTGGTTGTAGTTGTCATTGCTTTTGGCAGGCTCAGGCCAGGTTCAAACCCACCAGCTCCAGTGTACATGGCTGGCACCCTAGTTGCTGAGCTACAGGCATCGAGCCAAAACAAGAAAATCTTAACTGAAAACCTTGGCCAACAACTCATGGCGTTTCATCAGAAGAGTGTACCAGCTCCTGTGGCACTGTCTGTGGGGTAGTTTTTAGCCAGTAAATAAATAACCGTATCAAACACCCTCTCTACTCACCTGACCTGGCCCTCAGTGACCATTCTCTTTAACCAAAGGTAAAGGAAATATTGAAAGGGAGACATTTTGATGACATTTTTTTAGGATATCAAGGGTAATATGATGACAGCTTTGATGACCATTCCAGAAAAAGAGGTCCAAAATAGCTTTAAAGGGTGGACTAGTCTGTAGAATCAATGCATAGCTTCCCCTGAGTAGTTAGTCAAAAGGTGACCACAATGATATTCAGCATTGAGGTACGTAGTACTTTTTTGAGGATGAATTTTTGAACTTAAACATCAGACTTCAAATACCTTAAATCCCAGCATTGCCACTCCTTGGTAGACATATCCAAGAGAAAATAGTGCATGTGCCTACAATAAAATTGTGCATGAATAATCTTAACAATTTTATTCATTATAGGCAAAAACTGGACATAATTCAAATGCTCATTAACAGAAGAATAGTCAATAAATTGCAGATAAATTCATATAGTGAAACATATTACATAGGAATGAAAAAGAACAGACTAATTAATACATATCACAACACAGGTGAAGTCTCAGAATTATAATGTTGAATAAAAGGAAGCAGACACAGAAGAGTATATTTTGTGTGAGTCTATTTATATGGAGTTCAAAAATAAATAGCATCTGCCAGGCATGCTGGCTCGCGCCTATAATCCTAGCACTCTGGAAGGCAGAGGCAGGTAGAATGCTTGAGCTCAGGAATTTGAGACCAGCCTGAGCAAGAGCAAGACCTTGTCTCTACTAAAAAAAATAGAAAACAACTAGCTGGGTGTTAGACACCCTGTAGTTAGACACCTGTAGTCCCAGCTACTCAGGAGGCTGAGGCCAGAGGATCACTTGAGCCCAGGAGTTTGAGATTGCTGTGAGCTATAATGCCCCAGCACTCTTCCCAGGGCAATGGAATGAGACACTGTCTCAAAAATTTAAATAAATAAATAAATAAAAAGAACTAATCAAGGGTGATAGATGGCAAGCAAGTGATCATCAGCAGATTTCAAGGTCATGACTGGGAAGGGGCACAGAGAAACCCTCTGGAGAAAAGGAAATGTTCTATCTCTTGTTCAGGTTGGTGGTTACATGTAGGTTAAAATCTACTGAGCAGTACACTTAAGGCTAGTGGACATAACTGAATATAAGTTACTCGTCAAGAAAAAATGAAATAATTGAGAGAGACTACACATCTTGAGAGAAGCTTTGTAAGGACTTAAGTGTATGTCTATTTCCTCTTTATAGATCAGGTAGAATGCTTAACTCCTCTGAGCCTCAGTTGTTCATGTAAGTAGAGATAATATCTACCTCATTTGTATTAATTTGGTGATAAGGTATATAAAATGTGGCAGTTAACTGCTCTGTTCCTTAGTTTTCCCATCTATAGAATGGGTGTAAAAATAGGAAAGACCTCATGTGAGACGTTACCTTTGAGCCAATCTATGCCAACCACTTAGAACACTGTCTCACTCAGGCAACTCTCAATACATGCTGATGTAGCATTGTTACTGCTATTACTGACATTATGAATATGGACTAGATTAACGGCAGAGCCCCAGTCAGCCTCTGGATGAGTTGATGCATAGTGGAAGCCAAGAAGATGGGATTTATGGCCCACGGTCCCTGTGACAGGGCTGAGAGGAAAAGCCAGGTCTTTCGACTCCCTGGCCTGGTTTCTTCCCTGAATATAAAGGAGGAATCCAAGGAAGTATTAATTCTGCATTTGTTTTTGTGTGTCTGCCAGTAGCATTTCTGTGTTTAGGAAGCATGAGGCAGCCTCAAGGAAGGAAAGGAACCACCTTCTATTTGTCCACCCCAAAGTAGTGCTTAAACTACGACTTCTACGTTCTCCTTTATACGCCAGGTTTTCTTTTAAACGGTTACACATATTAAGGCCTATTGTCCCCATTTCAGTACTGAGAGAACTGGAAAAGAAGGTGTCTAAGTGAGTCCCCTAAGGTCACACAGCTAGTAAGTGGGGGAAGCCGGAAACAGAAGGCTGCCCTCTGCGCGGTGCTGCCTCCTCCAACATGGCTCTGGTTTTACTCCAACTGGTCTCAGTCAGAAATCACTCCCCGAAGCACGTTGCCTTCCCTGTTCTGCACCTCACCTCTCTCAAAATTGAAGCAGCCAAAGCAGCCTTGGTGTGCCAGGTCTTCACAGGAGCAGGGTTTGCTGCCCCAAGTGGTTCTTGGCTTTGTCTGCGTCCGCATCAGCTCGCAAAGCTGCCTGTCTCAGGGCTGACTTCCCCAGAGAGTGCTATGGTGACTTCCCCTCACCGCACAGGAGGCGGGAGGTGGGAATGTTCCAGATCAACCCAGAAGTACCAAGTTACATTGTTCAAGATGACAATCCCATCCTCCAGCTCCCACCCCATACCCCCGGCCTCATCTTTAGGCTTGCAAGCCCAACATGCACTTTTTTCTGGAGCGTAATGATTTATAACCTCTTGGGTGGCCTAGCAAGAGCCCTGAGCAGCTCTGTCAGGACTGATGGGTGTAAGGACGGGAGAAGCCCTCAAGCCCTGTAGGCTCCAGGGTACTGTTCACTCACAAATGTCAGTCTCTGTGCAATCTTACTGAAGTGAAGAAAAAGCTGAAGATGTGGGTCCTGTGGCAAACTGGGGGAAGAAGGGACCAATATTAATTTCAGTGTAAAAACTTCCCTAAAATTGCTAGATTTAGAGAGTTCTTTTGAAGAGCCTTGTCCCAAGAAAGAATTCCAAAGTAGAACCATGTAATCATGTGTCAGTAGACAGGAGAATTATCTTCTCTCTCTTCCTCCCCCTTCTCTGTCCCTGGCCATCCTCCCCACTGCCCCTCCCCTGTTTTCTAACCCTGGTTTCTCTGGAGCTCACGTAAACCTTCAGAAATGTGTCTGCCTGGGGTTAGACGGTGCTGCCTTCAGTATAATAGATTTACTGTAGCAAGCAGACTTCATAGTATAAAACGCAGCTCCTGAGTTTCCAAGGCCAGGTGCCAGTGCTCTCTCAGCAGACCCTCCTTTTGTGTGTGTTCTGTTATGCTGTTAAGGCCCCCAGCTGATATCCTTTGCAATCCCATAAAGGGGGCTGGGGGTGTTAAAGCACACCAGCCAGCTGCCTGTCACCACAGGGAAGTGTGCTCTTTCCAGACCCAAATTTATGTCCATCCCCCAGAAACTTTATACTGCGCCATGCCGCCGTTAGAAGTGATTTACTCTTGAGGTGCTGGATCACAGGACCCAGGCCTTAGGGAGGTTCGTGCTAACCCTGCTGGCTTCACATAAAGAAACCACCCCAAGGTCAGAGCAGTTCTCCAGAGGGCTTTGAATCGCAGAGGTAGGAGTGGTAGCTTCTCCCCAGGCAAGGTCTCAGAGGTGTCTTCTGGTTGGCTTTAAGCCTGACAGCCATAACATCAGAGGAGGCTACAGAAGTAAAACTTTGTTAGCTTGGCAGATGGAAGAAAACCTATGTGCAATATCTTTTCTTTGTCACCCAGACATACCAAAAGAAAGTCCATAAATATTGGGAGGTTTGTCTGAAAGAGAAAAGGGGGGATATGTGTGTGTATATATGTAATATACTTATTTAATATAAATACACATATTTAAATATGGAAAATAATGCATCTTTCTAAGTATTTATAGAGGCAACTAAGTCTGTTTCTGCTCATTAGTGAATAACAGAGCATCTAGTCCAGGCCCTGGGAGTTCTTCCAGTGGGTACACAGTGTGGACCAGGAATGGAGCTGCCTGATGCAGCCGAGGCTGAGCTTTGGCCAGAAAAGTCGTCCCTTCTTTCACCAAGATAGGCTCATTAGTGCATTCTGTGCCTTCCTGTCAGTCTTTTTATACAAATGCCTACTTCCTAGAATTGAGAAAAGGACCTGCCCTGACATTCACCTTCAGGGGGGTCTTTGTTTAATAAGGTAAGCTAGTAGCCATGTTTTGCCCATTCCACTGGGTCATGGATAATTCCCTGGGTCCTCAGACTTCCTATACTTATGAGTGAAAGAACCAAAGAGAATGTATGATTTAGCTTCTGCATTTTGACAAACTCAAAGAAATATCCAACTATCTCTGGACTATTTAAGTTTAAGAATGACATTGTCCTAGGGTTCTTAATTTACCAAGTGTATCGGTCAGTGTAAGTAACACTAGCTGCGGTAACAAAAATCCCAGAAATATCAGAAACTTCATACAATTTAGTCACACTCTGATCCAAATGTGGTTGAGCAGCTCTCCTGAGTGTCTCTCCTCTGAGCCATGACTCGGGCTCTTTCTAACTGATGAGACCACCATCCCCTAGACTGAGCTTCTTTGGAGCCCTCTCTAGGATCTGCTGTCTTCAACTAGCCATTGGTGAACTGATGGTCTAATGGGATGTTTCAGGGGCCAGACCTAGAAATGGCATTTATTACTCCTCACATTCTATTGACCAAAACTTGTTGCATGCTCCACCTAAAAGTAAAGAGTCTGGGGAATGTTGTCTCCTTGTGTGCTTGAAAGCAGAAATGGAATTGGTGGGAATCTAG
Source organism: Perodicticus potto (assembly GCA_963574655.1). Taxonomy (NCBI): domain Eukaryota; kingdom Metazoa; phylum Chordata; class Mammalia; order Primates; family Lorisidae; genus Perodicticus; species Perodicticus potto. The sequence continues at coordinate 10,234 of CAUYRH010049867.1, forward strand.
TCTGTCCTAGACACGTCTAGGAATGGAGGCAAACCTGAACTAAGAGTTCAAAGCCTGACAGCATTTCTGTCCTGCCTTGAAGCAACATTTAATAATCTAAATCAATCCCAATATACATTTTTGTCACCTACATAGTGTGATTCATGGACCATTAGAAAGCTGTCCTGCACCACAATACCTTCTGTAGCCTGCCTATTCTGGAACTTTGCCATTAGAAATTCATCCTGTTATGCAAGGGTGACCACTGGAGGGTGGCCTGTCCCCAGAGGCGAAGGCCTCCTGGAACAGGGACCCCATCGGAGCCCAAACTGGACTGAGAGTGCCTGGGGCAAATTCTCATGGCTCCAGCTTGTGTCATCACCCCTCAAGA
>CAUYRH010049876.1:0-37570 GCA_963574655.1 Perodicticus potto
GGCACCCGCCACAACCCCCGGCCATTTTTGTTGTTGTTGCAGCCGTCATTGTTGTTTGGCGGGCCCGGGCTGGATTCGAACCCGCCAGCTCAGGTGTACGTGGCTGGCGCCTTAGCCCGTTGAGCTACAGACGCAGAGCCAATTGCAGCCCAATTCTTAATTGCTAAGTCATGGAAGAAGCCCAAGTGCCCATTGACCCACGAATGGATTAATCAGTTGTGGTACATGTATACCATGGAATACTATGCAGCCTCAAAGAAAGATGGAGACTTTACCTCTTTCATGTTTTCATGGATGGAGCTGGAACATACTCTTTTTAGTAAAGTAACTCAAGAATGGAAGAAAAAGTATCCAATGTACTCAGCCCTACTATGAAGCTAATTTAAAGGTTTCATATGAAGGCTATAACCCAACTATAGCACAAGAATATGGGAAGGGAAGGGAGGGGAGAGGTTGGGGTGGAGGCAGGGTAATTGGTGAGGCCACACCTGTAGTGCATCTTAGTAGGGTACAGCAGAAACTTACTAAAATGCAGAATACAAATGTCTTCACACAATAACTAAGAAAATGCCATGAAGGGTATGCTAAACAGTTTGATGAAAAGATTTCAGATTGTATATGAAACCAGCACATTGTACCCCTTGATTGCACTAATGTACGCAGCTATGATTTAATAATAATAAAAAAAAAAATCCGCAGTCTGAACTGGAGTTGAATCTGTAACCCGGGAGATGTGCCATGAGCCCCTACATTGTGTCTGGTAGGTGGGAATTTACAGAGCCCTCTCCTTCTTCCCCCACTTTTGAATTTAATTATGTTTTTCTCTTGTGTGGGCCTGTAGTTGTTCTACTAGTTTCAACATAGTATTGAGTACATAGGATGCTTGCTTTTCTATTCTTGAGATACTTAGGAGAATGTTCTCCAAATCCATCCAGGTAAATACAAGTGGTGCAACGTCCTTGTCTTTTTAATAACTGTTTTATGTACAACAGACATATACTACAGTTTACTAATCTATTCTCAGGTTGATGGGCACTTAGGTTGTTTCCACACCTTTGCCATTATGAATTGAGCTGCTATAAACATTCAAAGGCAAATGTCCATATGGTAATAAAAAAAGAAATATTTTGATTATCAATATTTTGTGTTGTCTATGCTAATAATGTGCCTCTTTAATGTTGTCCATTAGTACCCAGGGAAAAAACTAGAAAGCAGTTTTTATTGTTATTTACTAAGTAAAAAACTCAACTTGAAAGTGCAGACATGATTACAACACTAGATTCATAATATGTTGACTCCTCTATCACCCGAGCAGACTGTCATGCTTTGTCTGAACATCCCAGCCCAGCAGTCACTGTAGTCTGAGAACTGATTAGGTATTAAACCATTGTAAAAGATATTGAAAACGTAGGGAATATTCTTTTGTGATAATAAAGGGAAAGAAATGAAAAACTTTTTTGTGCATGTGAGATAAAACAGGAACTTCAGCATCTTAAGCATATCTTTTTTTTTTTTTTTTAAGTTTGGGTGAGAAAGCATATAATAATCAGTGAGCCATTTATTTCAGCTAGGTGCCTGACATTACGTGGACCATTGGTAAATGCATTCCTTTTTCTTTTATATTTTTTCTTTTCTTCTTTTTTTTAAAGAATCAGTGAAGAGGAGAAAAGTAAATGTATTTTTTAATGAATGAAAATGACTGACAGGCTAATACACACTGGGCTTAAGGCTTAGCATACTCTGATTAATTTATAATATATAAGTGAATCTTAAAACTTCTCTTGATTTTAGTCTTGACTTTCATTCCCACTCTGTTATAGGTAAACTGATACTTTAAGGAATAAATCACAAGAGAAATAATGGAGAGAGAAGACCTAAGTTCAAAGTGAAAAAGCTGTGAAGTTAGAGGAGAGTCTGGGGCCAAAGCTGGAGCAGGTCTGGCTGCATGGTGGGCCTCTTCCACATATACCTTCTTTTTCCCTTTTCTCCTCTTTCCTCCTCTGTCCTGTGTGACTTCTAGGGTGATTTCTATGTACACAAAGAAGTTAGTCATTTTTGCATTAAAAAAATCTTTAAAAGAGAAAGCCAAGCTCATCTATGCAGGGTTCAATCAGCCTATGCTCCCGTCATTAAATACTAGCCATAAACTTACAACCAGGTAAGAATAGCAGGCTAGAAAAGAACAAATAAAGGGAAGGGAAGGCAAAGGTGTTTGCTTTGGCTAGCAGAGAGATGGAGTAGGTGGGGAATGGGTCGAAGCAACTTTTGTCTGGGGTTGTGGAAACAGGCAAGATGTTCATATTCAGGGGAAATTTCACTTGGCATCTAGCCATGGTTGTTTGGGGCCTAATCACATTAGGCCCTTCAATCAAAGTGAGTAACTTCCCTGCAGAAATTAATAACTGAAAAGCAATCACAAGTACTTGTCTGGAGGATAGACATGAGGGAAGATGGGCCAATCTACTTTAAGAATCTAAGAAAGACTTCAGTCACCTTTACTTGCCTCAGAATTTGAGTCTGCAGGTTTCCGCCTGTCTACATTTATAACAACACAACGAAACATAGCAGGGTTTTTTTTCAAATGAATAAAATAGCTTGAATGTAATATTGTCTTTATTTGAATATTTACATTCAACCAAATAGCTTCTTTTGGTGATTTTTCCTCTTAGTAAAGCAGTTGACAACAAAGAAAGTCCTCCAGTTCAATGTATTTACCTGCTCACTTAGGGCTTTTTGTCCTCACACAATGAGCTAATACATAGAAGTTCAGAGAATAAGAGAGACTTTGGAAAAACACAAGTATGAAAACTGCTATTTATTTTAAAAGGTCAGAATGAGGTTATACGTCTTTCCGTTTGAGATTCATGCAGAAGATAGATTATTCCGTAGGATTAATATTTCACACATCCAACACAAATATGATCACTTCAGAATTTGGCATTTTGAGAGTTAAAAGTTTTTTACCTAAATAAAGTATTTTACTTTAAAAACATTAAAATCAACCTGCTATTTTTTCTGTTCATTTAAGTGTATAATGTGAAGAATTGCCGTCTATTTAACCATAATCGGACTCAGGTTCTCAGGGACTCTGATTTTCTCCATTCTGTTTCCTCTTTAAACATTTATCAGAAGGCTCAGACTGACTAGTTAATCTGTCTCTTTCTCCTTGATGCCTTAGACTGAGATTCTCAAAGGAAGGTCCAAGTACCCTCTGCCTCTGCATAATTTGGATAATTATGCCCAGATCTTCTGAATCAGACTTTCTGGGGTGAGGACCCGGATTTTGCATTCTCAATAAACTCACCCGGTGATATGCAATAGTACTCTAGGGTTCTTTTATAGTGGGAAAATTTATCTTCCAGGGAGCAGCAACTTCATCTTAAAGGCATGGACAGAGAACTCAGAGCTTTCTAGTTCAGGGAACCCAATTATGCTTTAAGTAGACGTTTTGTAAACTTACACACTTAAAAATGCATATTTCCATTAGTGTCTTAAGGGAACTTATCATATTGGCAATTTATCAGAAGAATTGACTAGGCTTTTTTGGATATGTGCTTTCTTTATGTAAATATATACTTTTTCGCAGGTGAAATTTAAAAGTAACATAATACCACTTCATTGCACAAATGCCCAGAGACCTGCATTACTGGGAATGTGAATCACAGGGGATTTCTTTCTGTCCCTTTGTACCAAGAAAGCACAGAACTCAGCAACAGCCTGATCCTGTGGCCGGTAGTTAAACACAGTGCCTTGTATTTGACAACTAACAGAATTTGATAATAGCGCATGTCAGTATCTTGATAGAACGCTGGGTAAACTTTGGTTAAAAACTATTACTTGAGGGGCGCCGCCTGTGGCTCAAAGGAGTGGGGCATTGGCCCCATATGCCAGAGGTGGTGGGTTCAAACCCAGCCCTGGCCAAAATCTGCAAAAAAAAAACAAAAAAAAACTATTACTTTATAATGAAGCAAATCTTTCAAAAGTGTCTACAAAGTCAGGAAATTGACTTAGGTCACATGCGAAGAGACAAACACCAGCCCTGAGAGGGACTCCAGCTCGCTGCCTGTGTGCCGACAGCAAGGCCAGGGGTTCTAGGCTCCAGCTGCATATTGTAATCCCCCTCACAAAGAAAAACAAAACTCGTACCTAAGTCTCACCCCAGATATTCTGATGTAATTAAACTGAAGTGAGAAAACAATGAGAAGAACTGGAAAGGAATATCTTCAGTCCCAGTGGACTGAAGAGATTTGCATTTTGAGAAAAAAAAAGTTGTCATAAAATACATGATAGCTAAGCAACAATGTGCAGAACATTCCGTTAGCGAAGCCTGTAGTGTCTCATCATCAATAGTAAAGGCATAAGCTCATGGCAGTGAAGAGAGCAGTTGGGGAGCTATCATCAGAAGGGAGATTTCACAACTTTGCTAGAAATGCGATCGTAAGATCAATGTTTGTTGATATGGGAAAGAAGAACCTGAAGCCGGAGATGTGAGGAGAGAGGGGTGTAGGCAAGAAAGAAACTTACCCATCATTGTGCTCCGGGAGGCAGGCATATGCCCTCAACAAACAAAAAGAAGGTCTTTACTCACGGTATTAAATGAACAATGTAATACAGGAAGACCAGGCAGGGCAGTGGGGCAAATGTCCTGCGTGTAGCACCATTTTGAGCAGCTCTTGTGAGAGCTCTTACTTGCCCATCCTTGTGGATGAATAAGCTTCTCCCACCCTCAGAGAGCTCAGAGAGGGGGCTTCACTACCAATAATAAAACAATGGTCACCAAACATGAGAAAATCCTGTAGCAAACAAAGAGAAAGATCAGAATTAACAAACAAAACAAGGTAATTCTAGAGGAAACAGTTAATTCAGAATTTGGGGGGGAAATCCTTCTAACCAATATTTGAGAGCACAGAAGGTTCTGTCTCCATAACACAAAAGCAGAATGCTATGGAAAAAGAGCAATTAGTAGATCAAAAGACCTCTAGATACTTAAAAAGATATTTTCTGAGACTGAAGGAAAAATAGAATGGTTAGAAAAGACGGTTGACTAGACCTAAAGATCAAAAAGTCACACAAAATAATAGAAAGTATGAGAGAAAAGTTAAGACATATTAGCATATATTTATTCAAACAGTTGATAGGAATTATAAAAAGAAAACAAAGAAAATAGAGGAGGAAATTGAAAGAGATTTCCCTAGAGTATAAAGATAAAAGTCTTCCAACTATAAAAAGCCTGATGAGTCCCCAGTCCATCAAATATTAGAGACCATTCTTACTGCCATTGTCATACTGTTAAAAATTCCTTGATCCTGGCAGCACCCGTAGCTCAGTAGGTAGGGCGCCGGCCACATACACTAAGGCTGGTGGATTCGAACCCGGCCTGGGCCTGCTAAACAACAATGACAACTGCAACCAAAAAAGTAGCCAGGCATTGTGGCCCACGCCTATGGTTCCAGCTACGGGGGAGGCTGAGGCAAGAGAATAGCTTGGGCCCAAGAGTTTGAAGTTGCTGTGAGCTGTGATGCCACAGAACTCTATCCAGGGTGATGACTTGAGACTCTGTCTCAAAAAATAAAAAAATAAAAAAATAAAAAAAAAATACTTTCAGCAAATATTTCTTAGAACCTGATTTGAGACAGTAAACCAAGAATGAGGAAAATAGGAGATCTAGGAAACAGAAGGTCCAGTCCAGGAGAGTACTGGGCAGCTAGCAGAGTAAAGAGAAATCGGAATAACTTGAAAAAAGATAATGGAAGGCTTGGGAAAAAAGAGACCAATGGAACAAGAGAGATTTCATATTATTCTTGGGTATTAAATGAAATTAGGAGAGAGAAAAGGCAGTCAACGGAAAGCAAGAAAGAGAAGCATGTAGGAACTCTTAACAAGTTAGTTAAATAAGAAACTAAACGTAAGTGATCTTAACAAGTTAGTTAAATAAGAAAATAAACGTAAGTGACTGTAGCTACTTGGAACTTCAGTGACCCACTGCTTATATTGTCATTAGGATGTAAATAGTGGTTAATGACTTTCAACTTTACTAGCGTTAAAAAGAAGAACCTTAGGCAAATTAAATTCACTTATTTATTTTGATGTTCACTTAAGTTTTATTATGTCTTTATTGTTCAAAGAAATTTTCTTTTATTTTGGATTAATAATAAGGGTGCATATGATTAGGTGACATTGTTTGCATTGAATTTGATGATAGCACATCAGTATCTTGATAGGACACTGGGTAAACTTTGGCTGTACAATACTTGTATTTTTACATGTAGTATGTTTTTGTTTTGGCAGACACTTATTGAAAAGTTACTATGTGTCAAGCACTATTCTAAGTACTTTGTGTAAAGGAATTCATTTAAGTCTCAGGAGAAGACTACAACTACAAAAGATAGCTATTATTATTCTTATTAAAGGAAACTGAAATATTTTACCTGCAAATATATTTTTGACTTATTTTGAGGCAGGTGTCAGAGGGCCAGCTAGGACAAGTAGCCTTGGGGAGATTTGCACAATTTCTGAGTTGAACTTGAGTTCTTCAAGCACACCCAGGAGGTGTGCCATTTATCCCTACATTATACCCATTAGGTGGGAGCTTGCTGAACACCCTCCCCCTGCAAATAAAATCCATTAGAGTTTGTTTGAGCAAAGAACATTCACCATTTCGGCAGCTCCCAAATCAAAATAGGTTCAGGGAGCCAGGTGGTTGAAGAAGATTGTAGGGACAGAAAAAGAAAAGTGACCTAAGGAAAATGAAAGTGAAGTACAGAGATAGCTGGGTTGGGTAGGGCTTGATGTTTACCTTATTCAAATACAGTTTGAATAGCTGGCTGCCTCTGATTACTCAAAACTCAGTGATGGGCACAAGAGCAGGTTATAGCCTGTTTAGGAAGTTATAGTTCACTGTATGCAGAGAAACCTGTAGGCTGAACTTAAAAAATGGAAGGAGGCCGCTTTTAGGCTAAACCTGTTTAACAACTGACAACCTAAGGCCGTCTTATGCAATTATTATGAGCACAGGCTCTAAACATCATACTGGCTGTGTGAATCCAGAAATTTACTTAATTTCTATACTATTCAATTTCCTTTCTGTAACATAGCGTAAGGGTCAAGGCTCTTGACCCCCTGAAGTTTTGTTAAAACTCATTTACACGAGGTAGATCAATGAATAGGAAAAGGCATAAAAATGTATTTAACATGTATACACGGGTGCTTTCACAATGAAGATCCAACCTCCCACCGAGGCACAGAAGCTCATACACCATCCTGAGGTCACAGAGAGAAAGTGAGCTCAGAGTATGAAGAGGTTATGGTGGTAAATCAGGTTTTCGTGGCAAATAAGGTTATAGGAGCGGGGAAAGAGACAAAGGCAGTCTTGTTGTGTCGATGAAACCTTCCAGGGAGCCATGTGTAGTAGACCATATAGCTTTAAGGAAAGGAGAAGGAGAGCCATGCTCGGGACACTCTGTAATTGTAAGAAACACCGGGAACATCTCAGTAATCTAACACCTTGGGTGTGGGGGAGGGAATCGGCTCTCCTAACAGGAGAGCTTGGGAGAGGAGAACATCAGTGATTGGCCGTCTCTATACCTGGGGTGCACGTAGCCAGGGGATTATGTCTATAAGAAGCTGCAGGCGCAGGCAGTCGGAGAGCGTGTATTCTTTCACGGACCAGCTCACTCTGACTCTTTGGCTTCTCCTGCCTGCAGGGCATCTGGCCAGCATTTGCCTGCTAAGATTCATTCTCTCACTAAGACTGCTTTTCTCCCTCAAACACTGTTTCTCTCTCTCTCCCTTCTGCTAAGGCGAATAGTCCTCAGGCATCTGAGGGTGATTGTTCCCGAACAAGATAGCACTGCCGTCTGTCTGCATCCGGGAGACCTGGCCAGTCCTGGGCCTGACAACCAAGCTCAGAGAAAATAGATGGTAAATGATCTTTAAGGTGTCAGACTCAATTTATCTTTCCTGGATCTGGGCAAGGGAAGCCTGCTTACATGAATGTTTATTCTTTATAGATGCAAATTTCCCCACGTAAGATAGCTTTGCAAGGCTACTTCTGTTAGCTGGTCCTCTGACACCTATCTCAAAATAAGATAAAGATATATTTGGGGGTGACATAGTCTAATTTCTTTTAATAATAATAGCTACCTTTTGTAGTCTTAATGTGAGACTTCAATGAGTACCTTTACACAAAGTGCTTGGAATAGTGCTTGACACATAGTAACTTTTCAATAAGTGTCTCTGAAACAAGAACACAGTACATATAAAACTATAAGTATTAGTGATACAGAACAAAAATGAGATGTCAAATTTGACAACACAAATGTATAAGGACAGATGAATGAAAGTGGGGAAGAATAGTGAATTGGAGTCAAGAGATACTGTTTATAGGTGACAGAAAAAATAACAAAGGCAACTAAGAGAAACACAAATTAGCAATATAAAGGTGTAATTGAGTTAAATCATAATCCTTCATAGCAGGAAGGTAAAAATAGATTTTGACTATAATTAATAAATCAAAAGCTAGCATGTAAGCTTATAATATAGGGATAGAGAAGGAAATCAGAAGTATAAAAGTGGGTCTTTCTGCAGATCAAGGTAAATAAAGGATGGTTCATAGTGGGAGGTAGGAGTGGGCAACTGTTGCTTTGTAGTGTTTTACGTTTTAACCATGTACATATTTTACTTTTATTAAATAAATAAGTATTTTTAACACAAAATAAAACTAACCTTAAGGTATCTGGAATTCTTGCTAGAAATCTCAAGAAACTCAGTGAGTTCAAAAAATGTGAACATGCCAAATGTTATAGATAATAGAAAAAGAAGAAATACTTCAAAATCATTCTACTTAAGATTCGGCATAATCTGTTTTTTGAAATCATCTTTTACTTTTATTTGTAAATACTAGTTGTCTATTTTTTGAGACTTTGGAAAAAAATAAGAAGTTAACTGATGACTCCATACTGAACCTCAGAGTCAATGCATTCTATAATAGACATACTCTTATCTGACAATGTGAATGTTATTTTCTTTGCATTATTATTATTATTATAGCTTAATATTTCAATGCAGCAATTGTCTGATTTCTTTTCTGAATGTATTTAATTTTGTTCATTCTTTATGAGGTTTTTGTTTCTAGTCCTTACCTTAAATATTGTTATTGTTATTAAATTTTAAGCCTTTTTAATTCTGTGAAGGCAAAAAGTGGAAACCTAATAAACACATGTATATGTAAAAAATAAAAAATGAAAAAATAAGAAAAATGTGAACAATATAGAAAAGGAATGTCAATTTCTGGACAAAAGTTGACCATTTTAAAACTAACCCTGCAATTGATCAGAAGAGATGGAGATGACACTCACTGTTATTGACGCAAGCAAAACTACTGCGTCTGAAAAACAAGGGAGACTGAACGTCAACCAGTTTTGTACTGCTGCTGCTTCTCAAAATCATCAAGCCTGTTTTGGGAGATATTCAACGCCTGACTTCACGCTCTTTGCAGTAGCTTTTGCTGTCCAATTTGGCTCCTCTGGTTTCCTTTCCCGGATGCTCCCTGTGAATATTTCTGCATCGTTAGATTTCCTTTCCTGCGTTCCCAAAGGATGAGCACACAGGTAGTTAGTCCTGGAAATTCAGTATTTCTCCTGAATCTCTGCTGAAAAGCCACTAGAGATGGATCATGGGGACATTCTTAATTAATTAATTCTTAATTAATAAAATGTGGAATGTATACTTAAAATAGCAGCGCTTGCTTTGATGAATTTCATCAATGCTTCTTAATGTGGTCCTTATGGAATGTGCATTATTTTTGGCTGATCCCTTTCATTGTTTGGTCAGATTCTCAGACCTTAACGCTTATAATCCTATTTAGTTGTTTGCATAGGCTGGAAGTGTCAATGATGAGAGCAAATCTATCTGCCAAAACTAACCAGAATTTCTCAGAAACGGGAAGGAGACTCAGCCCTGGCAAGCTTTAGCTGGACACCAAGGAATGCTATGTTTTATGTGTGTGTTTCAAGAGGTTGGCTAAAAAGCGTTCCTGCTGAAAATGTCAAATTATTGCCTTTCTTTTAAATGGTACAAAAGACTCACCTGACATTTCTAGCTTTAATAGAGGTTAAGTCTATAAAATATAAATACAAGTTACTTTCAGAAGTAATGTTATCAGCGGCGCTGGCGCCATCTCATTATAGTTATGTGAGGCATCCTCATCTTCCCTTTCTTTTCTCACCATCGACATTATTTAACTGATCTTCATACTTAAACGAAACATGTGACTTCAACAGGACCCTTCAGGAGTGCGTAGGAGCTGTTCTCTCTTGGTGACTGTTCACTGCTGGATTCAAGGCTGACAGTTCTCAGGCTGGGTCCTACACGGGCAGGAGCAGAAAACTCAGGTTGGAGGAAAGAGCCGCAGAGCCTGTCACCAGCACCTCCAGGATAAACAAGAAACGAACTTCTAACTTGACACATTTGTACCCAAAATTGAGTGCACACAGGCTAAATATGACAAGATACGTTTAATAGCTTGAAAAGAAAGAAAGGCGACACAGCTGAAGGCAGCAAGGAGAGATTTACCAGGAGGTGAGGGTGTTACCGGACAAAGAGGGTCTGGCCAAGCGTCAGTGTCCAGCCAGTGTGCAGAGATGGGGGTTTAGGTCCGAGCAAGCTTTACTGTCAGGAGACCAGCGATCATGGGGAACAGCAGGAGTAGCCTCTCAATTCTGTTCTCCCTCAGCTATCATTCTAATAACTTTCATAATGAAATACAAGGAAACCTAAACAAATTTAACTTTATCTGATTGGGAGTAACATTAGAGTAGTCTCCATTCTAATAATGCAAAATGTTTAAATAACAGGCAGGTGCTTCTCAACAAAATATCTCAGCGAACCATCAGAGAAAACATCATATCGTCCCTATCACAATAGCTATTGTTTGTGTGTGACTGTCTCCTCAGAGGCTCCTGAGGGAAACGTCCTCATAATCATAGTGAAACCGTAACTGGAGAACCATGGGCAGGGGTGGAGAATACGAGGTCAGCCGGACCGCTTCAGCCCAGCTTCTCAGACTCCAACTTGCAGCCCACTCTTCTGGCTTCAAGGACAGATGGGATGCTGAGGAAAGAAGACGTTCTTTAGGAAGTTGGAGGAATCCGAAGGACTTTACTCTGGGAGAAATGGAGGTTGTTGGAAAGTTTTAACAGAAGAAATGAGGTTTATAAAGGCTGTTTCTGCCTGCTTGATTGAAAGGAGACCCCAGGAAGCAGGAAGGCCAGAATACGCCCAGTACAATCAGTCAAGCCACGGATAACGGTTGCTTAGACCAGAGAGGTGCTGGTGAGGGGATGAGAAATGAATGAACTCTGGCCCTATTGTGAAGATAGAGCTAGTAGGCTATGCAGATTATTTGATGTTGGGTTAGAAGAGAAAGAGAGGAGTGAAAGATGAGCCCAAGATCATGGTCTGAGTCACTGGACGAATATAGGTGGCACTTCCTGGGATGAGAATGTCTTCAGAGTGGTGGAGAGACAGCAACATTTTTGTATGATATGTATGAAATTTAGGAAATCTGTTCCACGTACAAATGGAAAGTTGATGTGGGTAAACAAGAAATGAACTTCTAACTGTACACATTTGTTCCAAAAAATTGAGTGCACACAGACTAAATATGTCAAGATACGTTTATAGCTTGATGATAATCTTGGATCTAAACTAGAAAGATGCTATGACAGATCTTCTGTGCTTTGTTGATTTTGTTGAATAACAACTGAAAACATTTCTAAAAAGATACTCAAAATAAAGCATGATAGGGAAGCTGGAAGATAAAATCTTTTACCCTCGTCCCAAAATTGACACCAATTGAGCCTCAAAAGCCCCAGGGCCCTTCCTATCAGACCATCCATTGCTCTAACAAAGCATGTCCCGTCAAAATTCATGAGGCATTTTCACAAAGTGTATTTTACCCTTGACTTGCCCCTAAGCATTTAGATATTTATTTCTCCCTGGAGTCACCGTAAAGTTAGATTAGATAATTCTTAAGGGTTTGATTTTACTCAGGTGTGCTGACAAGTACAGATAATAAATCCTTGGGAAATTTCCAGATTTCAGCTGTTCTTTGTCTGAGCAAGTTGAATAAAAAAAAAAAAAACATTTAAAGAGGCAGACTTTCATTTACTCAATTTTCTCTTTGCCGAAAATTTTGTAGCCAGCTTCTGAGATTCAGAAGAGGTCTTATTGGCTTTCTGCACAAGGGCTTGTCCCAGTAGAGCTGGGAGTAGATCGTCAGAGGCCCCGTGGGACCTGAGGCCTGGGAATTCCCACTGCAGTTCTCACGTGTGCTCATTCCTGCACACTTGGTGGGCAAGGGAATATTGCCCACTAGAAGGCACATCAGTAATACTTTTCTAAATTTTTTTTTTTTTTTTTTGTGAGACAGAGCCTCAAGCTTTCATCCTGGATAGAGTGCTGTGCCATCCCAGCTCATAGCAACCTCCAATTCCTGGGCTCAAGCGAGTCTCCTGCCTCTGCCTCCAAAATAGCTGGGATTACAGGTGCCCGCCACAACGCCCGGCCATTTTTTGGTTGCAGCCGTCATTGTTGTTTGGCGGGCCCAGGCTGGATTTGAACCCGCCAGCTCAGGTGTACGTGGCTGGCGCCTTAGCTGTTTGGGACACAGGTGTGGAGCCCTAAATATTTTTTTGAGACAGAGTCTCACTCTGTCACCCTGGGTGGAGTGCTGTCATGTCACAGTTCACAGCAACCTCAAACCTGTGGGCTCAAGTGATCCTCCTGCCTCAGCCTTCTGCGTAGCTCAGACTGTGGATGGCTGCCACAGCGCCTGCTGGGTTTTCTATTTTCAGTCTCCGTACACTCATAGGGGCCCAGTAGGTGATGATGAGGCACAGTAGTAGATGATGAGTTTACAGTGCAGAGAAATCAGGGCAAGTACCAATCCTCATAACGTTTACAATATTCTCTGGCTTCTCTTCTTCCTCCTCCTATTGACGTTCTATTCTTGGACTTTTCTTTTCCCTTGATCTCATTTGCTCATTACACACAGATTTCCAGATGCATAACTTCCAATTCTGTAGCTTCAAGTGTCAAATGGAACCCCGTAGAGCTCATGGCATGTAAAACGTGTCTGCATATCTGTTACCGCTTCAGTGCAATATGTCCTGAAAATCACACCACCCGCCTTCAGTGTCGTCCACTCATGGCCTCTGCACTTGGTAATGACAGTCCTGGCATCCCCACCCCGTCATTCAGTCTTGAAATCCTAGACACGATTCCAAAGGCTGCAAAAGGTCTTTTTACCTTTAGTATTTCCTCTCTCTGATCCAGATTAAATATTTGTGCCAGAGGAAAATCATGACAAAAACCCAACAGCTAAATAAGAGCATATATGCGAAAGAACGTTGTAAACTGTGTCTGTACTGGCTCTTTTTTGTCTACGTTATGTCACTACTCAGCTGAGGAGTTTTCAGTGACTACATGCACCTCCCAAATAAGCCCCAAACTCTTGAACTGCTCGTTTGAAGCCCTATTGGATCTATTCCTTGTCTACATTTCTCATGTATTTGCTTTCAGATTTCCTAGGGATTAGACAACTTGAATTGTTCACTCTTTCCTTTACAGCCACAGTGAAGAGACTCCTTGCTTAGATCATACGTTTTCTTTGTCCAGCAATGGACATCTCCCAATCTGTTCCTTCATGTCTGTCCTTTTGCCAACAACCATTTCGTTATGCCAGGAGGAGAGTTCATGCAGTGGGAGTGAAGGGGTCCCACAAGCACAGGGTAAGTGCGGCTTCACTGGTCAGTTAATGCAACCTTTTATTTGAAAATGTCAGAAGGCTAGAAAGGAGTGCTCTAATTTGAGGAAGGAGGGCAGGAGGTTTTATGAGACTTTAGCAATAGGAGGCCAACCAGAAACGGGAAGAGAAGGGTTGTTCTTGCAGCTTGGGTATTTGGACAGTCTGGAGTTTATTAAGAGTGGTTGGGAGACAGACTCTGTAACATTCATCCTGGAGAAAGGACAGCAAGAAAGGTGTGCGGAGATGACTGCTTTGTTCAACTTTCAACAGTACCTTCTCCCTCAATCAAAGCGATCCAAAGGAGAGCAAAATATGAGGAAATGGAGAAAAATCATCTTGCCAATGAGGTCAATTCTGAAAGCTAGGGTGGTTTTGGCTTCTTTGTGTTTAAGCTTTTAATGAGTAATCATTTGTCAAATTTACCCGTTGACTGTCAAAAATTCCACCTTTCCACCCTTTCTATTAATTTATAACCAGAGAAAATTCCTGGGAGATTTTTGAAGTTTTCCTCTATCCATTATTGAGATGAGCCACGGGCTGCACAATGCTTACATAACCTTTAGAGTAAAGTCTGAAAGAATAAAAAAAGTGACTCAAACGGCAGTTTTATGAGACTTCTGCAGGGCGGGTTATGGGATGATGCTTTGAATCTGCAATTGAGATCATAGTTTATTTTCAGCACTGGCTATGTGAGGGATTTATTTTACTTTTAGCATATCACACATAATGGATTGAGTCTGGATGTGTTGTTTTTAAATCAGTTCAAACTTCTTTGTGGAGCCAGTGTCAACCAATTAATGAAAAAATAAAGAAAGAAAAAGTTGAATTTAACAAGTAACAATTTATAATAAAACAGAATTATCAATAAGTGCATGCAAATAAGCCTATTTCTCCACATATTTAAAAGGAGAGGAAAAAAAGAAGTTGTGACCAATTAGCATAGTTAATTCACTCACTCAATGACAAATAATATTCTTTTTTGGGAGGGGGAGACAGAGTCTCACTCTGTTGCCCCGGGATTGAATGCCCCAGTGTCATAGCTCACAGCAACCTCGGACCCCTGGGCTCAAGTGATTGGTCCTCTTGCCTCAGCCTCCTGAGTAGCTGGGACTTTAGGTGCCTGCCATGAAGCCCAGCTAGATGTTTTTTCTACTTTTAGTAGAGACAGAGTTTCACTCTTTCCTCAGGCTGGTCTCGAACTCTTGAGCTGAGGCAATCCACATGCCTTGGTTTCCCAGAGTGGTAGAAGTACAGGTGTGAGCCATCGTGCCCTGCCTGATAAAGAATATTCTTGTACTCATATAGCTATACGACATTTCTCTACTAGGCATGTATTATTTCCTCTTCCTGTGAGTACATGTACCCCTCTTCCTCCCCTTCTTCTGGAATTTTTTCTCCATCTCCTCCCCACTCCAACTTGTGTTTCCCATAGAAGACTCCAAGTTTTCATAAGACAGCACTGTGGATTAGACCTTAGTCCAAGGCCTTAGTCCTGTTCCACGCTGCACCGTTAAAAACTCTTTCCCCAGGTAAAGAAGAGACTCAGCATCTCTCTTGTACACAGGAACTACAGAATGGGAAATTAGCTCCTGGGTCTGACATTCTCCTAGCCTCCAGCTTACTTCTTAAAGAAGGTCAGTCATCAGTGAAAGAAAATGAAGCCAAGCCCCACAGCAAAGCAAAAGTGAGTTGAAGCAAGAAAGGGAAGAGAGTGGGGGAGAGAGAGAGAGATCTTACAAGATTCAAGACAAGGTTTCCTATTGTCCCAAGGCTCAGATATATTTGTACCCTTTTTGTTTCTTCAATCCTTAGTTTTCTGAACCAAAAAATCCCCTTGCATATTTTTGTTGTCTGAATTAGTTGATTTTCTGTTACTTACAACCTAAAACACAAAATAATTTCCCAGGCCTCTAAAATAAAATAAAGATAACAAAGAAACAAATATAATTGATACTGTATAATAGCTGCACATGGCTGGGTAGATTCAATAATTATAACTCCATGCAGACTTGTGAAAGGCAAATTGATTTTAGTTCCCAAGAGTCCAGGAAACCTAAGAGTGTGGGATTCACAAAATTAGGATGATCTGAGAGCAATCTAAGAGGTTTACAAAGGTCAGTGTTCCCCTGTCCAAGCATAGATAGCAATATATATATTTAGGGGGATAAAGGTGAACAACTCTGTTCTAGATTTATCTTTAGAAGTAGGTTTATATTTAGCTTACACTAAGAAGAAATAAAGTTGATGGTCTACATAGCTTTGAGTCGATCAGACTTCCTAGTTGCTTCCTAAGTTATAAAGAGTACAGGGTCTTTTCTGGGAGGAGTTAACAGCAAGTCGATGAACTACTCCGATATGGGAAATCTGTAAACATTACAAATTCTACCTGCAGCCCGACCCAAACTGCACTCCTTTTACATGATTGACTTGGAAATCATGCAGGTCCAAAATGAAGAGGAATTCTCTCCAATTGTCAATCCATGGAGCATTCCTTGGGCAATTCACTTAACTTTTATCTGCTTTACAGAGGGAAACAAAAGTATATCCCCCTCCAAAAATAAATAAACCTTCAAACTTCAAGTAAAAAGAGGGTAGAATTGGAGAAGCAAATTCTGGTTACAAATGACCAAACACAGAATTTTACACTCTACGAGCATCTAAATAAACACAATCAACCAATGTAAACACAGCTGATAAAGGACTGCCACACAGCTTTCCTCAGGAGGGAATAAGACAGAGTAAACTTTTCTTTTCCACAAAATAAATATTCTCTTTAGTTTCCAAGAATCTGTTTTTAAAGAAACTAGGAAATCTCTCTCTAATTTCCCACTTAAAGTTAAGTATTACAAATAAGCACATGAATTTTGGAAGATAAAGATGTGTGTGAATCAAGAACGTCCATAATTACTAGTAAGGAGTTTAGTTTGAGTGACTTTCCAAATCTTTAAATAGAAAATAATCAGTTAACGTAGTATGTTCTTAATTCAATATCTTACAGAAAACCATTTCTGTGTCTAGCACTGAGCATGATGATGGATTTTACTGAATAGTCCTCTCTTCTTATATTTGAAGCTATAAGCATAGTTTCATTGTCAAACTATAAAGTTGAAATTCTTAAAGAAAAAATAATCAGTCAAAAGAGGTTTAAGCTATCTTTCTGTTAAAAATTACTCTAATCTTGCACCGCTAAAATCGGTACTTGGAACAGCTACTCTGGAGCCTGAGACGAGGGAAATTCAAGCCACTCTGTTCTCATGACTATTGTTTCTCATCGTGATGCAATTCATCCCTTTCTTTGTCCCTACTATCTCCCTGCTATTACTTTTCTCACCCCCCAAACTCTTCTCTCTTCCTTTAGACTTCACTTCCTATAGTTGCTTCTTTTCTCATTTCTTTGTCTTCCAATTTCTCTCCCATTTTCAATTGCTCCTTCCTGTGTATCTATCTAATTTTCATTCTTTCCAGGAGAGGCTTTTTGGTTCAGGTAATGGGCATTAACCCTGATGGAGAGGGCTGATACGGCAGGCTACCTCACTAATTAATAGCAAACCTATAGGTTGGCTCTTTCTAAGTCAGAAACTCACTCTTGGTCTAATTAGTACTACTTAGGGTGGGTTATTTAGCTGCTTTCCTTAAGGAATTTGTGGTTTGCGGGTCACTTGGAGGAATATAAATTCGCACTACTTTGTCAATACCTTTACCACAGCTGCTGCATTGGGAGTTATAAAAAACACACAAAGATACAGAATTTTTCAGAGTATCTAGAGTGAGATATAATTATTCAGATAGATGAGGAGAGGCCTGACCCACCTACCATAGTGCCCATGTGTATTATCCAGCGGCCAGGAGATTGACTTATCCCACTTACCACCACTAGTGTTTGCATACATATCTGGAGGCCTGGGATCAAACCTCCTGCCCACTGCCACCAGTGTCCATGGTCTGAGGACAGGCCCACTGTGCTTACCACCACCACTGCTGGAACCTACATGTGTCACCCAGGGACCTGGGGATCAACCCACCCTTCCCATTACCAACTCACCCTCTGCCACTGCTCATGCACACTGTCCATGAAGCTGCTACTGATACATGTGTTTTCCATCCAGTCGCAAAAAGACAAGCCAACCAGGTGTGCTGCTGGTACCTATGCATGTCAGCATAGCTGGTGGCTGGTACTGGTCTACCCATCCTGCTTTCACTAGAGCTAGTGCTTACCCACATGTATCCCTCAGGGACCCGGTGGGTGGCTTTCCCAGCCCACTGCCTCTGGTGTCCTGATGAGCTGCTCAGAGGCCAAAGGATTGGCCTGCTGATGTTACTGCCACCAGCAATGCAATGCACACCACCTAGGGTCTTAAGGACCCATGTACGGAGCTTGATGATGTCACTGCTGGCATGTGAGTTTGCCACATAGTGATAAGACCCCAGGACTATCTTGCCCAGATAGGCCACCACTTTGCCAGTATACATCCCCAAAGGGCATGAGGGTCAGCACACCCAGCCAATTTCTGCCACCACTGGTGCCAGAGGACCATCCTGACTGGTGTTCCTATTTCCAATAAACCTTCCACTAAAGAACTGTACCCCACACCACCACAGAACTCACTACCACTGATGCTAATTATGGCAGAAGAAAGCACATAGAAACTACTCTACTTTGCTTACTTAAAATCAAGCGAAATAGCCTATCCAACTAATGCCTATAGACATTCTATAGAAAAAAAATACATTCCTTGCAGAAACAAATTTGCAAAATGGGAAGAAGGTACTATTATACCAAATTCACAGATATCAACATAAGAACACAAGAAATATGAAAAAGTAAGGAAACATGATATCTTAAACACACACACACACACACACACACACACACACACACTATAATTCTCCAGGAACAAATTCCAAGGAAAATGTAATCTCTGTAAGTCCTGAAAGATAATTAAAAATAACAATATTAAAGAAACTAAACAACATAATATCTCAGAACACAGAAAAACAATGCAAAGGAAACATAATAGCAATTCATGATTTGAGTAAGAAATTCAATGAAGAGATAGAAATAATAAAGAAAAGAACAAGGAATTAAGTGAATAAAATTAAAAAATTGAGAATTTCAACAATAGACTAGGTCAAACAGAAGAAAGGATTTCTGAACTTGAAGAAAAGTCCTGTGAGATAACTGTCAGAAAAAGAAAAGAAAAATTAATACAAAATAATGAAGAAAGCCTACATATGATATATAGCACACTATTTAATGACTAATTATTCAGATTTTTGGAGTTCCAGAAAGAGAAGAGATGGACAAAGTCATGAAAATCTATTTAATGAAATAATACTGAAAAACTTCACAAGTCCTCCAACAGGTATAAATTTCCAGATACAGGGAACTTAAAGATCCTCAAACAAAGTCAACCTACAAAGGTCTTCTCCAAGGTATTATATACTCAAAGTGTCACATGTCAAAGACAAAGATAATTCTCAAAATAGCAAGAGAAAGTTTGAAGTTGCATCTGAGGAGAATGCAATAGACTGACAGAACATTGTTCAGAAAAAACCATAGAAGTCAGGATAGATTAAGATGATATATTCAAACTATAGAAAGAAAAGGAAAACTATCAGCCAAGAATACTATACCCAGTAATGCCATGTTTAAAAAGTGAAGGAGAAATAACGTCTTTCCTAAAGTAGAAACAACTGAGGAAATTCACTGCCACAGGATCAAGCCTACAAGTAATGCTTAAGAGAGCTTTGCACTTAAATTTGAAAGGGTGATAATTATCATCATGAAAATACATGAAAGTACAAAATTCACTGGTAGAACAGATGCATAAATGAGAAAGGAAAAGGAGTCAAATGTTATCACTATTAAAAAAATCACCAAATTATAAGATAAATAATAAAAGAGGAAAAAAAGAACAAAGGTTATACAACACTATTAGAAAACAGTGAATAAAATTATAGGAGTAAGTACTCACCTATAAATAACAATGGTGAATGTAAATGGTTTAATTTTCCCAATTAAGAGTAATAATATAATAATTGAATAGGTAACAAAACAAGGCACAATTATATGATACCTACAAAAAACTCATCTCACCTATAAAGACACATATAAACTAAAAATGAACAGATGTAAAAAAATATTCCATGTACATGCAGGAGTAGTTACACCTATAGAAGGCAAAACAGACTTTAAGTCAAAAAATATAAAAAGATGAAGGTCATTATATAATAATAATGGGATGAACCCAGCAAAAGAATCTAACAATTGTAAATGTATATAAATCCAACATCAGAACATTTTATATACAAAACAAATATTATTAAAGCTAAAAATAGAAATAGACCCCAATTACATAATGCTTGTAGGGTTCAACACCCCACTTCCAGCAATGGACCAATTATCTAGACAAAAAAAATCAATATAGAATCATCAAATTTAATCTTCCCCATATGCCAAATGAATCTAACATTTACAAGAACATTTCATTTAACAGATGCAAGATAGACATTTGTCTCATCAACACATGGAACATTTTCCAGGATAGACCATATGTTAGGTGACAAAACAAGTTTCAACAAGTTTTAAAATGACAGAATCAAACCAAGTATCTTCTCAGATCCCAATGAAATAAAACTAGAAACCAATAACAAAATGAACTGCAGAAATAGTATGAATACATGGAAATTAAATAACATACTCCTGAACAACCACTGAGCCAAGGAAGAAACAAAGAAGGAAAATAAACAATTTCTTGAAACAAATGAAAATGGAAGCACAACACACCAACGCTACTAGAGAAAAAGTAAGTGCCCAGGGGAAGTTCACAGCAATAAATGACTGCATTAAAAAAGTAGGAAGATTTTAAATAAACAGCCTATGATGCCCCTCAAGAACTATGAAAGCAAGAACAAAACAAACATAAAATCAGCAGAAGGAAAGAAATAATAAAGATCAGAGCAAAACTAAACAAAATAAAGTCATATATAAACACAAAGCAAAGCATCAACATAGAAAAAATTATTTTTTTAAAAAACCACTTTTAAAAAAGATAAAATCAATAAACTGCTAGCTATGCTAACCAAGAAAAAAATGAGAGCAGACCCAAATAAATAAATAAAGTCAGAAATGATAAAGGAAATATTACAACTTACTCCACAGCAACAAAGAATAATTAGAGATGATAGTAAATAGCTGTACACTAACAAATTGGAAAACTTGGAGGAAATGGATAAATTCTTGAACATACACAACAAGATTGAACCAGGAGGAAATAGAAAACGCAAACAGATAAGGAACCAGTAAGGAGATTGAATCGGTAATAAAAAGGTCTCCCAACAAAGAAAAGCCTGGGACTGGATGGCTTTACTGCTGAATTCTACCAAACTTATGCAGAGCTGATACAGATTCTTCCCAAACTATTCCAAAAAAATTGGAGAGAAGGGAATTCTTCCTAACTCATTCGATGAGGCCAGTTTTATCCTGATACCAAAACCAAACAAAGATACAATAACAAAAAACTATAGGCCAATATCTTTGATGAACAGAGATGCAAAAATCCTCATCATACTAGCAAACCAAATCTAACAACACATCCTAAAGATAATATGTCATTAGCAAGTGATGTTTATTCTGGGATATTAGAAAGGTTCAACACACACAATTCAATGAATGTGATACATCGCATCAACAGAATGAAAGATAAAAACCAAACAATCACCTCAATAGATGTAGAAAAGCATTTAATAAAATTCAACATCCCTTCATGATAAAAACTCTCCACAAATGAAGCATAGAAGAACATACCCCAGCATAACAAAGGCCATATATAACAATCACACAGCTAACATCTAACAAATGGGAAATAACCTAAAAACGTTTCCTCTAAGAACTAGAACAAGACAAAGATGCCCACTTTCACCACTCCTATTCAACTTAGTACTGGAAGTCCTAGCCAGAGTTATCAGGCCAGAGAAAAAAATTCAGAAAATAAAAAATACCTTTAAAAAGTAGGCAAAAGATCTGAATAAACATTTCTCAAAAGAAGACATACAAATAGTCAATAGTTATATAAAAATGCTCCACATCACTAATCATTAGGTAAATGTAAATCACAACAGCATGTGACATTACCTGATCTCAGTTAATTGTGTATTAATAAAAAATTTAAAAAATACCAAATGCTGGCAAGGATGTGGACAAAAGGAAACTCTTACACACTGTTGGTGGGAATTGTAAATTAGTATATCAGTTATGGAAAACAGTACAGAGGATCCTCAAAAAACTAACAATAGAAGTACAAAATGATCTAGCAATTCCACTTCTGGGTATTTATCCAAAGGAAAGGAGTCAGTATGTCAAAAAGATACCTGTGCTCCCATGTTTATTGCAGCACTATTCCCAGTTGCAGAGTGTCCATCAATTAAGATGGATAAAGAAAATGTAGTACATGTACAATGCAATACTATTTAGTCATAAAAAGGAAATCCTACAATTGGCCTCAACATGAATGGAGCTGATGGTCTTTATGTTAAATGAAATAGGCCAGGCACAGAAAGGTGGTATTGGAACACCTCCCTACTCACCTCATCCAGCTCCCAATGACTTTTTTCTTCACCTAAAGATAAAGGAAATTATTGAAAGGAAGACATTTTGATGACATTCAGGACATTAAGGCAGGACAGTGACAGCTCTGATGGCCATTCCAGAAAGAGTTTCAAAATTGGTTTGAAGAATGGACCAGGTGCTGGCATCAGTGCAGAGTTTCCCAAGGGGAGTACCTGAAAGGTAACGGTAGTGATATTCAGCAATAAGGTTTCTAGGATGAGGTCATGAACTTAATTGTCAGACCTCATATATAGGAACTTAGAAAGTGGATCTCATGGAGATAAAGAATAGCTTGATGATTACCAGAGGCTGGGAAGGATGGGAGGAGAGAAGGAATATTTTAGGAATAGAGATTCATAAAATTATACTAAATTACAAGGATTTCAGAATAATAACTTCTAGTGTCCAGTAGCACAATGGGGTAACTATTTAATTAATTATTGTTGCAACCCATATAGCCTATGGCTAGGAGGAGTCAGAGTTATAAGAAATACCTGTATTGCTCAATAATGGAACACCTGGGTGGAAAGGGCGTGGAGGGGGATTTGGCCCTCTTAACAAGCAGGAGAGCTCGGGAGATGAGAGCATTGGTGGATTGGCCTGTGGTTTTGAGAGGCACGAGATCAGCCTTATATTAGGCTGGAGGAGAAGGCAGTTGGGAGCATGCCCATTCTATCACGGATCCGCTTACTCTGACTCTGTCTCCTCTCCCGCCTGCAGAATGCCAGCACGGTGTCTCTCTGCTGAAGATTACTAAGCTCTGCTAAAGACTGAGATCTATCTTTCTAAGAAGACTGCTTTACTCTCTCTAAGACTCACTCTGTCTCTCTCTCCAGCTAAAGTAGGTAGCCCTCAGGCACCTAGGAGAAACTGAAACTGAGCAAAGTAACTTAGCGGTCCAGGTCTGGAACCTAGTTATGCTGGGCCTGGGACCTGGCCAGTCCTGGGCCCTTGCAAGAAGTGTCAGAAGTGACATGTGACAAATTATGTTTCAAACTGGCTAGATTTGAAATATTTCCAATAACAAAGAAATAATAAATGTTTGCGGTGATAAATTTCCTAAATACCCTGAATTGATCATCACATATGGTATACGTGTATCAAGATATCACGCGTATCCCATAATTACATACAACTATTATGTATCAATACGAAATAAAATTTAAATTATAATTTTTTAACCCCTAGAATACAAAACTAGTTTAAGCTTAAAAGCGATTATTTTAAGAAAAATGTCTCCTCGTTCTTAAACTTCAAAGCAATTGTATCATTGGATGATTCTGTGATTACTTTGAGCATTTTATTTACAAATTTATTTTCACATTAACCTAACAGAAAACAAAGCATTCAAATGGCTCAAGGGACAGACAGATTTACATGCTTTTTAGTCATTCCAAACTTTCATACACACCACATACACACACAAACCAAATTAATTCCTGATCCTATGTCTTCTATTTCTCTGTATCCTTTTTACAGTCTTTAAAGCAGGCATCCTCAAACTTTTTAAACAGGGGGCCAATTCACTGTCCCTCAGACCGTTGGAGGGCCGGACTATAGTTTAAAAAAAAAAACTAGGAACAAATTCCTATGCACACAGGACATACCTTATTTGGAAGTAAAAAACAAAACAGGAACAAATACATTTCACACCAACCTATGTGGCCCGCAGGCCATAGTTTGAGGACCCCTGCTTTAAAGAATCACCTACATTCATCCTGTCCAGAATCTTACCTTCCACTCACTCTTTAACTTACCTAGTTTACCCTTTGCCCCCTATTCAACTATGACAATTCGGTCATAGCCAAGGTCACCAATGATTTCTATAATACTAAGTGCAGTGTATACTTTGAATTTTCCTATCATGTGAGCACAGTTCAGAAAATTAATCTAAAATTCAGAAACACAAAAAAAATTACTGCATGTCCTTTCAGTAAAGTGCTAGTTATTGTCTAGCTCATCTGGGTATTATATGTAATTCTATGGGGACATGCAACTTTGATTGAGTTTGCATTGACTAGGCTATTTTGCAACTCAGTAGGGGTGGAGTTAATTTACAGAGAAAAACTAATAACAATGTAAGAGATTGTTTACGGAGAAAAGCATCGATTTCCTCCTACTGCCATAGATAAATTTATTTGGTTTAGAATAGATGCAATTGATTTCTATCAGAAAATGTGGCCCCAAACATGATCATTTATTGGCCTGCGGGAAACAAGCTTTTTGTTTGTTAGAAAGTTGATTTCAGCATGCCTTTGGTTTTTCAAATCCTTGGTTTTCAAATTCTCCTCTGAACTAGTTTTCCTGATTAATTTAGTGAGTTGAGCAAGTTGTTTGACATATGTGGGTTTTATATTTTTATGAAAGTCGTGTTTTTAATGTTTTTAAAATTATAATTTTGGATCATTCGGGAGCATTGGACCCAACTTTTGCTAGCCTGAAATAGTCTCTTAAATTATGTTCTATGACAATCCACCCTTCTAGTCTTTCTTTAACTTCTCTAGGCCACTTTTTCTTGATGTTTGCCTGAAGATCCTTCCCTTCTATTAATTATTTAGATATTGGAGTTCCCTGATGGTTGGTTACCAGACCTGTTCTCTTTTTTACACTATTTTTCTAGGTGATTTCATTTACTGTCCTGTTTTCTTATCTATGCTGAAACACACCATTTTCAGCTTTTCTTTGTGTATATCTAGGCATCTACACCACATGCCTATTTGGGTGATTCACACCATCCCAAATTTAATAATGCTCAAACTGAAAGTGTTTACGAGTCCATAATACTGTCTTTATAAATATGCAAATTACCACAAAATGCTTGAATGATCTTGAGGTATAATGAAGCATTTGTGCTAAAACATACTTCACATTTGTAGTGATCGAAGTATTTTTGTCTGCTAGATTCCATGTGTTCTCCTTCTGGAGTATGTGGAATAAATATAAAATCTCCGCATCTTGGTCTTCACATTTCTGTACTCGAGGCAGGCCAGCCACCTTCTGTATTCTTTCTTTAGATTGGAAGGAATACAGTTGATAAAATTTGAATTCTTCTTTGCATCAATCACATATATTAAGGTAGTCCTAAATCTCTTCAAGAACATACTTACCGATTTTCTTTTAGCATGGGTGACTATAAATTAATCATAAGATATAGTTAATTACCCTGAAAAAGCTAATTACTTTGCCATTCTTAGGATAGCTAAGGCCTGTTTTTTATACCCATGAGGGACCAAGAAGTTTGCAGGAAATCAATCATTCTGAAGAAATAAAGACATGGAGAGAAACCAGTGGGCTGATAATTGAAAGGGAAGGGTGACTCTGAGCATAATTTGTCATTTTTGATTGTTTGAGACTCTTACTTTGGCCCCCTTGGTAGGGTGCTATTGCGTCATAGCTCACAGCAACTCAAACTTTTTTTTTTTTTTTTGGCCAGGGCTGGATTTGAACCCGCCACCTCTGGCATATGGGGCTGGCGCACTACTCTGTTGAGCCACAGGTGCTGCCCTGAACATAATTTGTCATGCCAAGTATGCCCTGGCTCTGCTCCTATGGACTCACAACTGAGCCACAAAAGACACAGTTTTCATGAAAGAACAAGTAAAAGTAAACAAGCTGTTTTTCCTTGGTTCTCTGATATATCAGGGTCATACTCCCAGTTTTGACAGCAGTTCTAGCAACCACAGCAGCAACACTAGCAGAAGCAGAGATTGCTACAGCCATGGATGGATGTCAGTGCCCTTGACATTGAGTGTAGTTACCCTTGATATAGATCCAAGGACTTGTTTTTTTCTGCAGACAGGAGCAGTCTCGGTGTGGAAGGCAGTGGCAGCAGCAGTGGTGTTTTCGGCAGGAGGCACAGCTGCTACTGTCGGCATCCGCTGCAGCCCGAGTGTTCATCACAAGCACTCCAGGCAAGGGAGGGACAGAATGCAGGAACGCCATTCTTAGCTCCCAGAACACCTGGGAGAAAGCCTCAGGGAAATACACACTCTTTTGGTAAAAAATTTAAGGGAGGGAACAGTTCTTTCAGCACACAAGAGAGTGCACCTTGACAAATACTATTTGGATGTTGATTTTCACGTTCCGTACCCAGACTGATATGACTTGGGAAACACAGGTGTCACATTTACCATGCCAGCTCCTTTCTGGCTGAAGTCATTCACTGACACTGTTTGAAGAGAGAAGGCTAAGAAATCTCTCCCACCAACCCATGCTGCTTTGAGATGCATTCTGCGGGGCTCTGTCATTTTAACGATCAATGCCAAGACCAGTGTTTGAGGCAGAACAAGGGTTGAAGTCTTTAGTGAGGAATAAAAATTTAATATTTTCCCATGCCAAAACAGGTCTTTGCATTGTGAAGGTCTGACACACACATGGTGTCTTTCTGAGAAAAGCAACTGCAGGGGGGATTCCCTGGACACAGATGCTCATGCTTTCTGCCATGTGCCCTGCCCACCCCACAGTGACTTGGACCAGGGGCTGATACAAAGGAAGCCCATTTACTGCACAAGCTTTTCAGTAAAGATGGTGATGGGATGAACGACTCAGATTCTCCCTCTGGGTCAGTCTGAAGGCCAGAAATCCAGAAAATTTGGCAGAGCAAAGTGGCCCGGGATGATGGGGACAGAGACAAAAGAGACACAACAAGTTGTGTCCATTGAGTAAGAAGAAGCCCAGAACCAAAGCAGATATGAATTGAGACAACTCATAGCGTCCGTAGACTCAGAAAAAGCCAAAGCATGGATAAAGATGATTTGGGTCACGCAGGGATGGCATACTAAAGTGGCAAGCATTGTATTCTGAGTGCTACTTTAAATAGTTTAGTTCCTTGAAACCTAAGTGGGCAGCTCTATTAAAAAGTCAAATAATTTTTTGGTTGAATGTAAATGAACAGGATCATGGTAAAGTCAAGAGAAAAATCACAGTATTTAAGAGGTAGACCATTTAACATGCAACTGAATTCTCAGAAAATGCACAAACTTTTTTGTTTGTTGCTTTTTGCCTACTTTGCTTATGTGACAAAGTATTCATAGGTAGTGCAAATAAGCTATTCTTCAAAATATGTAATATATACCAACATAAACTCTTTGGTTATTTTTCTGTCATTCTTATTTCAATAGGAATCCTTATACTTAACTTTATGTTTCTCCGTTCCTTATAACCCCGAAAGAACTTAATTCCTCATTTCACATGTCTCTTTAAATAAAATCTCATAACCCAAGGTAAGTTGAGTGAGTCTCTGTTCATGACAACATAAAATAACATAAGGTGAAGGGCAGAAGACAGGGGAACAGGTGGTACCTTTGTGTTGCCATGTGTGTATAGACATGTTTAAATACATTTTCTGACATAATGAAGACTAGCCCGCAGGAAGACCAAAATTAGTCTTTAATAGACCACCTTCCAACTTGTAATTTAAAGTTTCTTTCTCGTTCCCACATCTCCTCAGCTATTCTTTTCTCTAACAACAGTTTATACCATATGATCCGTATTAAGAGAGCAGCCATCAGCTTAGGATTTCATAACACCTCCCCTTCCCGAGGTGCTGACGGATCAGGATGACATGCTCACACCTCTCAGACAGTCTCTGGGGAGAAACAGGGTGCAAAAATAGAATGCACCACCAACTGTGTTCGCCAATTCTAATTCACCATGAAGACAAATGTTAGGCATTAAGTCAACATAGCTTCTGGTGATCCTCACAGAAGCTTCTAGCACAGAGTTGTATTTAAAGATCATGCTTTTAGATATTGTCATTTCTCTTAGCTGCCCAATACATAATTTCTGTAGAGTCAAAGTTTAATTCAGTTCTTAATCGAATGATTCTAAAATTTATCAGGAAGAATAAGCAAGGAAGAGTCACCAATAAAATCCTGAGGAAAAAATAAAAGTAATTAGTGAGGCTTTGCCCTACTAGATACTGAATTGCATTCTAAAGCTATAGCAATTAAAACTCTGTGGTTTTGGTGTAGACCTCCAGTGGGAGATTTATTTTTACATAATTACACCAAAGGACTCTGTAAAGTATAAAATGCATTTTTGTTGCCAGTAAATATGTATCATGAACATCCTTGACCCTTATTCTATCTATAGCCCTTATGCCAATGGCAGAGAACCTTTATTTCATTTAATACTATATTGTTGGCATTTAAAAATGAAATGTTTTCAGTTATACCATCATAGCAACTCAATAAAATATTTCAAAAGCCTGTTTTAAGTTAGCTTCCAAGAATGTATTTGTTTTCTCCTAAATATAATATATAATAAATCTAATATCAGTATAATTATATAATAAATATATAATTAGATGAAATAAATATGTAAAAATTATATATATTAATAAATCCAATATAAACATAATATATAATAAATCTAATACAACCAACATATCATTGAGGGTATTGAATAAATGTTAACTATTGATTTGAGACCTTAATGTCCCCTCCTTCCCACATAGTCTCAACATCCATTCACAGAGATTTAGAATAATGAGGAAACCTAGAAAAAGAGAGGTGGGTATCTTGTTGATCTTCTAATAAGTGCCATAGTAAAAAGCCAAATCCTTTATTAATTGAATTTACATGAATAAGAGAGAAATTAAAGTATTGAGAATCAGACCATTTAATATACATACGAGAAGATAGACAGATTTCTTTACTTTGGTTATATGATTATGGACTAAATATTCCTGGTTTGGACAGCTAAAGGACACGTCGAAATATGTAATATGCATCAATGTAGAATTTTAATTATGTTATTGCTTGGGTCATGTGGTAAGGGCATATCCTGGTTGGAAGGCGTGAACGTTTTCCTTCCCCAGAAAGAATGGTCCAACTCTCAGTAATCCTGGGAAATGAGTTCTCTTGGAGCAGAAGATGAGGTGTGCAGAGGTCTAAATAGCTTTATTTAGAGGCATGAGGGAGAAAGGTATGACAATGAGGTGATGTTAAAGACAGACATGGAGAAATTGAGACACTGATGGTCCATATTTTGCATATCATAGCAGTTATTATAGAAAGAAAAATAGTGTAGCAAGTGGGCAGTCTCTGGGTGGTGAGTTTGGTTCTGCCATTGGGGAGTCCTCCAGTTGTGGGAGTACATCTAGGTTTCTAGGGCAGCCAGGGATGAGCCTAGACCTTGTGAGAACTCTGTTCTCTCCCTGGGAGGGGAGGGGGCATCAACAGGGGACATCAGAAGAGGATGCACTGCCCCGAGATGACTCGGGAAATAGGTGAGGATATTTATTTCAAATTGTACTCATGTATGATTTAAATATGAAACAATTGCTCTTCGGGCCACAAAGAAGCATCCTTACTTCAAAACAGTAATATCAGTGTTGTTACATCCAAATGGCTATTACAAAATTTCATACACCTGACAAAAAGATAAAAGAGAATATGTATGATTTTACTTTATTTCATTTTTTCCACCGAATTCTTAATTCAAATGAAATCTAACACAGAAGCTCAAATATGCAAAAAGATAAAAGCTGACCTGGTAAAAGAAGGAGTAGGAGACCTGGTCCTCACCCTCATAGCAGACTGATTGTTTTTCCTAACCCCTTTTAAGTCACATTACAAAGGATCTAAAGAGCCCTCGGAACTCTGCAAGTTGATATGAAAAAAAATCATTGGAAATGAATCTAGAAACACACCTAGGAATATTTGAGAATTCACTATGTAAGTAGTATTTCAAAGAAATGTGGAAGAAAATGGAGAGAGAATAAATAAATAAGAAAAGGGGACGGTGCCTGTGGCTCAGTGGGTAGGGCACCAGCCCCATATACCAAGGGTGGCAGGTTCGAACCCGGCCCCGGCCAAACTGCAACATAAAAATAGCCAGGCATTGTGGAGGGTGCCTGTAGTCCCAGCTACTCGGGAGGCTGAGTCAAGAGAATTGCTCAAGCCCGAGAGTTGAGAGATGCTGTGAGCTGTGACACCAGAGCACTCTATAGAGGGCAACAAAGTGAGACTCTGTCTCAAAAATTAAACAAACAAATAAATAAATAAGAAAAGGGAATTAGGGAAACATCTAGAAGAGGCTACATCAAAATGTTACTTTGTATTTATTTTTGATAATTTTAAAACACTTTTTGAAGATTATCAGTGATTTTCAACTTTTTGCTTTCTCTTTCCATGTATTATTTTGTGTTATTTTTATTACACACAGAGAAAAAAAGGTAAATGGAAGAAAAGCCAGAGTGTAAAATGAGTCAGATTGGGGCCTGTCTGAGAGCCCCTTGGTGACTCAAACAAGAGAGAGAGAAGGTTCCAGAGTGAAGGAAACTGGCAGCTAACATCTACCCATGTTTGCTCTCTCTGGGTCATACAGCCTTCAGCTTCCAAGGTAGATAAAGCGTGATCACTGTTGGTGACAGGCTCTTTGTCAGCCCTGGACTCTGCAGGAACAGATATAGGAAATAACATATTTTAGTACTCAGGCTCCAAGTGAGAAGCCCTGTACTATGTTTACATAGTACTTTTTTTTGTCAAGTCTTTGGAAACACTTTCGTTTTTGATCATGAACAGTTTTTTTTTAGTATTTTACAAGCTGGGAATTTTTTTGTACTCTCCGTGAACAACCAAGAGAAGGAAAAGCTAAAGCAACACCAGTGTATTTATCTTCTTATGCTGAAAGCAACATATTGCAAAATTATTATGAAACTGTTTCCTCTGGACATCATGTTACAGAGTGAGTGGAGGTAGCTAGAAACAGTGATTGTGCTAATTTTTTAGTATTTGTTGAATGTAACTGCACATTGGTGCTTTTATTGTGCTAGCCATCAAATTGCCCTGGGGCGTCATTCTCAGTGGTAAAGGCAGGAGAGGTTTCACATTGGTTTGTTTTCTGTGTTGCATGTGATGGTTCAGTAGTAATGCTGTGGGGCTGCTGCTGCTGCAGCTACTATTAAGGAGGGAAGCCACCGCTGAGTACTTGCTAACAGGAGAACAATTTGGTCAAATTCCAAACAGGAGGTTATTCTTCCTGCCAAGGGAAATTTATAGTCTTCAGGTCTGTCCTCTAAGAATCAATATTTGGCCAGAGAGAAAAGTTACCCAGCTGGGGAGACATAAGGGATGATAGCACAATTCCTGAAGCAGGCCTTTGGCATTTTGCTGTACATAAAGGAGGAAATCAGAAGGTTTTTTATTTTTATTTTTTTTTAATGGAACCCTACTGGTAAATTCAGTACTTACAGAAAAGTTTTTCTTTTTTCTTTCTTTCTTTTCTTTTCTTTTTTTTTTTTTTTTGCAGTTTCTGGCCGGGGCTGGGTTTGAACCTACCACCTCCGGCATATGGGGCTGGTGCTCTACTCCTTTGAGCCACAGGAGCCACCCAATAACAATTTTTTTTTTTTTTTTTAGACAGAGCCTCAAGCTATTGCCCTGGGTAGAGTGCTATGGCATCACATCTCACAGCAACCTCCAACTCCTGGGCTTAAGAGATTCTTTTGCTTCAGCCTCCCAAGTAGCTGCGACTATAGGCGCCTGCCACAAAGCCCAGCTATTTTTTGGTTGTAGTTGTCATTGTTTGGCAGGCCCATCCGGATTCGAACCTGCCAGCTCTGGTGCGTGTGGCTGGCACCTTAGCCGCTTGAGCTACAGGCGCTGAGCCCGGGAGAAGTTTTTGATATAAGCAAAGACTAAAAGCTTTCTGAGTATAAGTGCTGTGGGGGAGATCTAACATGACAGGTGGGCCTCAGAGTACAGATTGGGGTACAGATAAACAACAGAGTCCCCAGTACTTTGAAGAAGAGAAATCTGAGCTGGACCGGCACCCTTCCCTTGCACATCCTGGTTAAAGGTCATCAACATTTTCTTGGTTACAGGGGCTGAAGGGGGATCTCAGAATGCACTATATATCTTTCAATCATGTGCCTGTTCTCCCCTGAAGATATTTCACAATCTTAATGCCTAGTTATAACAGTCCTTCGAAGTACTGTTTTATATTATTATTATTTTTTTTTTTTTGCAGTTTTTTTTGGCTGGGGCTGGGTTTGAACCCACCACCTCTGGCCAGTGCCACCAGTATGGGGCCAGCGCCCTACTCCTTTGAGCCACAGGTGTTGCCTTGAAGTACTGTTTTATAAAACCACTATTAAAGTGTGGAGAAAAAGATGCATTTGCTACAGATGCAAAATTTAAGGAGAAATAAAAAAACTCAGTACTCAACATATATAACAATTTCATGTAATATTCTTTAAAAATTAAATTTAATGCCAACCTTCAGGAAGAATAAATACTGTAATTTTGAATAAAAACAGGCCGTTTGTTCTATAACCCTATGTTATTGTGCAATAGGAATAGTCATTCTCAATCAGTAGTGTTTGCCAACAGCTGCTTTATTTGGGCTGATAATATGATGCAAACAGGTTGGGCCATGCAGAGCTTTGAACAGAGTCATGTTTTTCCACTGGAAAGCTTCTCTTAACATTTCCCACTCGGTTCAGAATATAGTACGCTATTTTGGTAATTGCATATATGAGCATGATTCTTCCTTTCGTCTCCGGCTCAACACGGCTTGGCAGGGGGCATTGCATAGTATTGGTGACATCTTCATGAAGCTTAGAGAAGTGAGTTAACTTGCCCAAGGTCATGGAAGCTAGTGAGTCTTTGGGCTGGGGTTCCATCCCAACTCCGACTGCCCTCCTTAGCACGCTACATCACAGTGCTGTAGTTAACTGCATTGGGACAACATCCCTTTATATTACACTCAGATTCTGATTCTCTAGTAGGCAAAACCACATGAGCAGCATACCTCAAACATGCAGAGCTTCCCAGTGGGTATGGTGGGTCACAGGTGCAACAATCCTGTCAGTCTCGGAAGCAGCTGGACAAGGGCTGGGTCACTGATACCTTATTCTCCTGATGCAAGTCCTTTTGCCTTGATGTGTTATAAAAATAAAATTATGTGTATATATATTATTATGTTGATATATATGTATCTCTGTGTGTGTCTATATGGACACACACACCATGTTGTTAAAAAGGTTAGAAGGGACAGAATGCTGCCAGACTCAAGCTCAAATCCCCTTGAGAGTTGTAATTCTCTAAACACTCCCTCTTTACTGCTGTGCTCCCTTATCCCCATAATTATTATTAGAATACATAATTAAGTGCTTCCTCATTCCTCCTTCCATCACTTCTTGTAATGTATTATCCAAGGATAAGTCTATCTCTTTTATTAAAAACTTTACAGGGGCCAGGCATGGTGGTTCGAGCCTATAATCCCAGCATTCTAGGGGGTCGAGGTAGGTGAATTACTTGAGCTCAGGAGTTTGAGACCAGCCTGATCAAAGTGAATACCATTTCTACTGAGCAAAGCAAGACCCCATTTCTACCAAAAAATAGAAAAACTAGCTGGGTGTTGTGGTAGATACCTGTAGTCCCAGGTACTTGGGAGGCTGAGCCAAGAGGATTGCTTGAGCCCAAAAGTTGAGGTTGTTGTAAGCTGTGAGCTGTGATGTTATGGTGCTCTACCTAGGGCAACAGAATGAGACTCTGTCTCAAAAAACAAACAAACAACCCCCCCAAACCAAAAACAAAACAACAAAAAACTTTGCAGGGCTTATACCTGTGATCCTAGCACTCTGGGAGGCCTGAGTGGGAGGATCACTTGAGCTCAGGAGCTTGAAGTAAGAGCAAGACCCTATGTATACAAAAAAATAGAAAAAAATTAGCTGGACGTTTTAGTGTTCGCTTGTAGTCCCAGCTACTGGGAGGCTGAGGCAGGAGGGTCGCTTGAGCCCAGGAGTTTGAGGCTGCAGTCAGCTATGACGATGCCATGGTCCTCTAGCCTGGATGACAGGACAAGAGTGAGACGGTGTCTGGAACAAACTATTCAGTACTTTTTTGAGTTGTTGGACCTCATGTTGTTCCCTTTTGCACGTTCTTCCCTCTCCATCTTCAACTCTAGTGTCTCCTTCAGTGCTCTGCACAAATTGAGTGCTTGATAAATGTTCATCAAAGTAAGAATTAGAACAAGAAAATGTGTCACTGTGTTCCCCTAAAGGGATAAGCTGGGAACATGTAAACATACGCACAGTTCTATTTGGAATTCTTAAACGCTAACAATCCAGTCAACTAGTCTGTGTCATCATCTTTATAATTCCTACTCAGAAAATAGTAGTTTTTGCCACTAGAATGTAAAGTATAGATAGATTTTTTTTTAAAAGAACAGTTCTAAGTCCAAAACAAAAAAATTGACTTAGTTGCTAAAATTATTATGCAAATGACATTTGCCTTCCATTCAGTCATCCAACTGAGAGCTGATACACACACTGTGATTCCCTAAACAAAGCTCAGGTTCAATACAATATTTATCATCAGTGATTTAAATCATTGCTCGACGTTGCTTCATTAAATTGCAGCTTCCTTTCTCATTTGATTTCCTTGAGGTTGTGATATCTGATACAGGTAAACTGGCTTGAGGATTAATTTACTTAAAGGAAATGAGCAGGTTTATTATCAGCTCTGCTTAGCCGGGCTTTTTGGCTTTCTTTTGTTTTTAAAAACAAGACTTTTTCTCCTGGCATGCCTCCCTGGGAGCCTCGTTGCTTAGTAACCCTGCATTGACTGGGGCTGTGGTGCTCAGAGCGATACCTTCGAGGAGCCTGCACGTGACGGACGGGCTGTCAGCACCCCCACTTGGAGGACTTCCCTGGGCCCACAGCACCAAGAGAATACCCCCAGAACCCTAGACCCTGGTATTCTGGCTCATTTGAATTGTCCTCCAGCTCATTAACATATTTTTCCTATACATATAATCATTTGTTTGCAGTTTGAAAATATATATAAAACCATCCAAGAAACGGAGGGCAGTCTATTGGTAAGAAACCTCTAGTTCCCATTCAATATCTCACCATGTGTGTGGCAAGCAGCTGAGTGATTTATCTCGCTCTCGTACGTCTGTTTAGTTCTCTAGTCGGGTGTCTTTCCCTTGGATGGGCTCCATCTGTTCTGCTCAGAGCGTGCAAAGCGCCTCTGAAATTCATGGCTGATGGAGCAGGAACACTTTATTTTCATTGTGTTCCCAGTCTTTGTTTCTTTTAAAAATTTTGCTAATTTTTATACAGGTAGTAAGTTCACCATATCAAACATTAATAATTCAGAAAAAAAAGGATATAAGCAATGGAGGCAAACATTATTGAGAGTTTCCTATATTTTATATGCATTGCCTTTTCAGTGGTCACGACAATTCCTTGAAATTGTGTATGTGTGTTTGTGTGTGTGTCATGTTGAGGGGTGGGGGGAGTCCCAACATTGTCTCAGTTTTACAGAACAGTACCTACCTGCAGTTTAGAGATGTAAAGTAACCTTCAAGGTCATGTAGTGATCTGCGGAACTGAAGCCAGGAAATCTCAATCAGTATGCCAACTGTATTAGCACAATTACTTTAAATAACTTCATTGAAAGGTAAGCTGTCTACAGCATACATTGTTAATGCATGTCATAGAATGCTCTGGTATTAAAATCCAAATAACTCATTTGGTTTCTTGAAAAAGAGGCTCAGAATTTTAAAAGCCTCTGTCTGGTGTTCATCTCCTAAAGAATGTGGTTCAGCAAGAAGGTTAAGAAGACGGTCGCTTTGCAACAACATGCTATCACTTTATGGCAGAATTCTGGGCCATCGGCATTTCCTCTGGATAATTAATAAAGCACTGCTTGTACAGACAAACCATGTTTATTGGTCCCTTCGAGAGAGAAAAGAAAAACGGAGAGGAAAGGTCGCAGGGATGGTGTGAAAGAGGACCTTGGGGAGAGAGACAGATCAGGATGTCTCTCCAGCTCCTTTGTTCCTGCTCTAAGTTATCTGGCTTCCTTTCCTTCTCTCTTCTTTCCATCAACCCTCCTCGGGTCAGAATGACAGTGACAACAGCCAATTAGGGAGGCCCTGAAGGAAGCGGGTGCTCCCTCCTCCTCTGCGGTCTCTCTGGTTGAAGGTGGTTTAATTGCCCGTATTCCTTTCTTTTCCCTTCCTTCCTCCCCATCCATGCCCTCTCCATCAAACTCCTCTCCTAATGCTCGTGAGTAACCGAGGAATCAGCTCCCACCCAGGCGGTTCCAATTATTGTTCAGGCAAAACCCAAGTATTCTACTGGGATTAGCGAGCTCTTGTTTCCAGCACCGCTGTTACAGCAGTGTCTCTGGAGGTGTGCGCCTCAGACCACCTGCATCCAGGTCACCCAGGAGCTTCTCAAAAAGGCAGACGCCTGGGCAACACCCCAGACTCACTGTCTCAGAGTGTCCAAGGGTGACACGGGGAAGGCAGCATTGGAAATAAGCTCTCCTGGTAATTCTTGACCATATTGTAGTTGAAAAGCATTTGCTTCGCACTTGCAGATGGGTTTTACATACATTACCTGGCTCCAATACCAAGTTCTTCAGAGGCTCACTTTCATGTGGCCTTTTCTGTGCTGGTGTTGTTTTCCTTTCTAACCCATCAAGCACCTCGAAATCGCTAGGTCCTTCGTGAAGAAGACTGAATAAACCTGAGTCAGCTTCTCTGCCAAAGATGACAATAAAAGAAAATAAAACAATCTTTAAAACCCATTTAAGACCAGAAGTCCAAGGACTCCTCGCAGGTGACCCAGCGCGGAGGGAGTTAGTCTTCCATCACTGTCTGCCTAAAGCCTGGGCAAGACTGAGTTCAAACCTCGCTTTGTTGATTTGCCTCAGTTTCCACATCTGTAAAATGGGGCTTTTGTTAAGGTTAAATGAATTAATACAGCTAATGTGCCTAAAATGTCACCCATGCACCGTAACAGAAACTTGCTAACTAAGATGGCATGTTGAATAGCTACAATTCAATAAATTCGTGGGTCACTGAGTTATACTTTAGAAAACTTAATGTATTATTGCCATTCTTCACCTTAAATAAAGATGTAAGAACAAATATTGACATAGTCAATACTAAGAAATGTCATAGTATACCTTTTATCAGGATTTTTTTCATTTATTTATTTATTTATTTATTTTAATATATATATTTTATTATTCTTCATTACATTATTCCCCCTCCACCCCTCCGTGGTAAGACAGAATTGATTTACAGAAAAGAATACAGAAAACACCAAAGCTCCTGGTAGAGGGAGAGATTTCAAGTGGGGAGAGAGATGCTCTCTCCGTTCCTCTCCCGGTCTTTCCCTGTCTCCT
>CAUYRH010049878.1:0-11885 GCA_963574655.1 Perodicticus potto
AATGGATTAATAAATTGTGGTACATGTATACCATGGAATACTATGCAGCCTTAAAGAAAGATGGAGACTTTACCTCTTTCATGTTTACATGGATGGAGGTGGAACATATTCTTCTTAGCAAAGTATCTCAAGAATGGAAGAAAAAGTATCCAATGACTCAGCCCTAGTATGAAGCTAACTTAAAGGTTTCATATGAAGGCTATAACCCATCTATAGCACAAGAATATGGGAAGGGAGGGGAGGAGGGAGGCTGGAGTGGAGGTAGGGTATTTGGTGGGGCCACACCTATGGTGCATCTTAGAAGGGTACAGGCGAAACTTACTAAATGCAGAATACAAATGTCTTCATACAATAACTAAGAAAATGCCATGAAGGGTATGTTAAACAGTTTGATGAAAACATTTCAGATTGCATATGAAGCTAGCACATTGTACCCCTTGATTGCACTGATGTACGCAGCTATGATTTAATAAAAAAAAATAAATAAATAAAAAATCCATATAAATGGAACCAAACAACACACCACAATCTTTTCTGTCTGGTTTCTTTCACTCAACAATGCTTGTGAGATTCGTCCTTATTGCTGCATATGTCAGTTAGTTGTTCTCTTTTATTGCTCCTTGGCGTTCCTTTGTGCAAACACAGCACAAGTTTTTTGCTGAGCACAGGCATTTCCTTCTCTTGGTCACTGTATTAGTTTGCGAGGGCTACCATAACAAGAAACCCCTACAGACTGGCTTAAACGCATTAAATTTATTCTCTCACAGTTCTGGAGGCTGCATTCCAAGATCAAGGTATGCGGAGATGGGTTTCTTCTGTGGCCTCTCTCTTCAGCTTGTCAATGGCCATCTTCTTCCTGTGTTCTCACATATTTTCTTTTTCTTTCTGTACATGTCTGGGTCCTAATTTCCTCTTGTTATAAGGATACCAGACATATTGGATTAGGGCTCATCCCAATTACCTTGTTTAATCTACTGGGGCTTAGGACTTCTACATATGAATTTTGAGGGGTCACAATTCACTCTACAAGCAGCCATGTACTTAGGGTAGGTATGATATCTATATGTTTAGTGAGAACAGATATTGTTAGTTTTCCAAAGTGGGTATACCAATTTAAAGTCCTATCCACACTGTAGGAGTTTCAGTTCCTTCACATCCTTGACAACACATGACGGTATCAGTCTTATTTTCATTTTAGGTATTCTGGTGGGAGAATGATAGTATTCCCTAGTGTTTTCCCAGGATTTCTTATATTTAACTAATGAATTAATTACCTTTTTTGGAGACAGTTTCACTTTGTCACCCTCAGTAGAGTGCTGTGGCTTCATAATTCACAGCAACCTCACACTCTTGGGTTCAAATGATTTTCTTACCTCAGCCTCCCAAGTAGCTGGGACTATAGGAGCCTATCACAATGCCCAGCACTTTTTAGAGATGGGATTTCACTCTGGCTCAGACTGGTCTCGAACCTGTGAGCTCAGGCAATCCACCTGCCTCAGTCTCCCAGGGTGCCAGGATTATAGGCATGAGCCACCTTGCCCGGCACTCCAGGATTTCTTGAACTCAGTGTCTGATTTGACATTTGCCCTTTGGCCCATATACTGTCCTATTTTGTGGTCATATCTTGGAAGTTGTTTAGCTCATGAAGATTTTTATAATGTGTTTTTCTACACAAGTCAGTGAAGTAGGCTTTACCGTGAGTGGATGCAGAAATTGTTGATGATATAATTTACATCTTTGTATATGAAATTTTTCTTTCTTTTTTGTACGAAGAAATCAAATCACTTATATATTGTTGTTTGAAATGTAAAACAGTACAATTTTTTGGAAGAGTGTGACTATTTCTTATACAAACAAATTATAACTACCATGTGATCCAACAATTTCACAGAATAGTTGCTGTTACCAGAATTGTCTTCTAAGCATATCAGGCTTAAATAAATGAAATATTGCCCATAAAACATTAAGGCACATGGAGGTTGGGAATTAGGGACCTCCCATCTTCTTGGGCTTGTTCATTTTTCCTTTTCTCCTCTCCTATCCTCCCCTCTCCTCTCCTCTCCTCCTCTCCCCTCCCCTTTCCTCTCCTCTCTATGTACGAAAAATTTCAAATACTCTTCCATCAGTGTGTACTACTTTTCTTAAAAAAAGTCTTTGTTCAAAAAAAAAAAAAGCTTAAAAACATCAGGAAACATGTCTTCTTGAATATTTGGTGTAGGAGCTCTGGAGAGATGATTCTGGGATACAAATTATAAGTGTACTTTTTTGGACTGGTTTCTTTTTTAAAAGAGCTTACTCACCAGAGAGCCCTGAGATCTCCCACATACTGTTGGGAAAACTTCTAGAAGAAGACGGAAGCCTGGGCCTGACCATGTAAAATGTGGATATGTTATTGACATGTGTATACCTGTTTGGATATATACATACATATCATAATATTTTGGATGATCTGGACAGGTACTGTGCTAGGAACTTTCTTCGTAATCTTTGTAGCATCTTTATGAGGTTGATAGCAGCATATCAATAACAATACTAACAGCTACAATAATACATTATTATTTTTGATGTGTAGAGAGGTTAAATGATTCACCTAACACTACATGGTTTATAAACACCAGAGCTAGGCTTCTGGACTGTGATCTAGCTGACTCTTACTGTTGACATTTTGCTGCTTTTGTAACATGTCTGGGCCTTTCACACACTTCATCTGCAGATATCTAAAGCTCATTATGCTGCAAGGTGGGTGTTATTTGGAGCCATTTTGTAGATGAAGAAACAGAGGCCCTTGCCCAAAGTCACAGGGCAAGGATTCCAACGCAGAGCCAGGATTCCAACGCAGTTGTATGATCCCCAACTCCATGATTGTTATTATTATTCTTATTATTTCACACTTGTATCAAGCTGTGGTAAGAAGAAAATTGGTTTTGTACTACCTTGAGGGACAGGTCTATCCACCAGTAGGTTCTGCCTTGCGCTGAGCTGAAATTGGCCTCCTTGCAACTTCACCCCATTGCTTCCAGTTCACAGCCCAGGCATTAGCACGTAATTACATCTTGTCTTCTATTATGCACTAATTGTCTCTTGCGATTCCTCCCTTTTCCCTGGCTCACTTGCCAACTCCTCGAGGGCAGAAACCAAGTCTTGTAGGCTGAACACCTTCAGAGAGGCAAAGGAAAAGCTTATTAAACAAATTCTTGTTGATTGAAAGTTCCCGCCAGGATTTCCCCCCAGGGCCTCATCCCAGGTGTGTGGAACAGAGTAGGAAGGTCTCAAGGGATTTGCAATTTAAATATGCATACAGTTTATGTATAATTTGCATACTCTCTCAATACACTGTGCAGTCAACATTCAGCAATTTTACATTTTAAATGATATTGCTCCCTGAAGGGCATCATTTCTTCATGTCTCTCTTGCTTCCTCCTTCAATACTGCATGCATGTCAAATCAGGAACTGGGGCATTTACAACCTAATTATTAAGTGATAGGGCCTAGGTTGCAACAAAAGAGGGCAAAGGTGACATTACCTGGTTGAAATTTTGTTTGACCTTTCAAGGGTTTGCCAGTGTTTTCAGACACAATTAATCCTATATTACTCAGTTCATGACACCGGTATCCTTATAATAACAGTGTATACTATTTAACAGCTAGAACTAGTCACCATTCTTCCAGTTGTAAGTAATAGAAGCTTTCCTCAAAGTAGATTAAGCAAAGAAAGGGAACTTGAATTCATTGGCTTCTGGAACTGAAAAATCTGAGGACTACAAATGTGGCTGGATCCAGAGGTTGAAATGATGTCTTCAGGAGCTAGCCATGTTCTTTCTTCTCTTTTCCCTACTCTGCATATAGTCTCCATGGACGGAGCCCCCTGGTCCAAAGAATGAAGTCACAATCTTAACACTGTGTCTTATTGGTCTAACATGGGTCACATGACCATCTCTAAACCAATCACTGTGGTTGGAGAAAAACATATGCTGATTAGCTAGTTTTGGGTGAACCCATGCAGCTGATGCAGGCCTAGAGTGGGGGAGAAGGGGTTTTCTAAAGATGAGTCTGGGGAGGGGGATGCCATTAGAGGAAGGGCAGGCAAACCACAGATGCTCATCCTCTGTAAAATAAGTCTGTTCATCTTCCTAGCCCAGGGTTCTTGGAGGGCAAGTCATTGGGTGAGTCCTCGTAGAACTGAACATTTAAAGGAATAGAAAAAATAAACCTTTAACACGCTAAGCAGTCTTTCATTTTCCAACTGTTTATTGAGTGCCATGTGTTGAGATAGCAATGATGGGCAAATGCAAACACAGTCTCTGCCCACTACAGGACTTACATATTGTTGGTGGGAGAAGACACGTGCCTGACTGTAATGGAGAATGAGTAATGCACTTCATACTGAATGTACAAACAAAGATTTCTGTTCTCAGCCTAGAACACTCGAGACAACAAAAGAGTGAAAACAAGCTTACAACTTCATAAAGTGCCTTTATACACCTTCACAGCAACTTCTAGTACAAGAGATGTGATGTAGCCCCTATTTTGTAGCTGAGGAAATGGGCACTTTGAATGAGAAGCACACCTGCCATGTACCAGTCACCTGTGTGCTTTCACATAGATGATCCTGTTTCCACTAATCTTCCCAACAGCCCTGTGTTATAGACAAGCATGTCAGCATCTCAAAGGGGAGAAACTGGTCCACCCACCACGTGGTAGCACTTGGAGCCTCAGTCAGTGGATACCTGGGTAACTGAATGTCACATAAAACGTGAGGCTGGGTCAGAATTCTCTGAGCTCCTGGCTCCAAGTTCAGTGCACACTCCTCAGCCCCACTGGGTGCCACCCTCTGCCCTCTAGCCACGGCCCTCATTAGGGTTCACTCTGATCAGTCATTGGGCGATGACTCTTGAAACTGGGCAAATGGCTGCCTGCTGCCTAGGTCCAGAGGGGAGAACAAGGTGCCCTTGCTGCTCTCCTTGCTAGAGCCTTGCAGGTCTGCCCCAGAAATGCCAACCTCCTTTTCTAGAAGGTATTTCTGTCCCCTCCATCACTCATCACTAACCCTGTTCCAGACTCTGGGCAGTGACGGTGGCAGTACCCTACCCACCAGGGCTTGGCTGCATGTGGGTGGCAGCCGAGATCTGGCCTATTTTGCTCATGTGATGAGCAGAGACCTGCTTGCTGTTCTGCTGGTAAGATCCAGGCCATTGTCATAAAAGTAAAGGATTCTCTTGTGGTTCCAACTGTAAAAATTGTCAGACTCAGTGTCAGCACAGTGCCTGGTACATGATGGATGTTCAACAGCTATTTCTCAGATTTATTAAGTAAACGGAAAAAAAACAAATCTAATCAGCTGAAATTTCTTCAATGGCACAGGAAGTTCAGGGGAGACAGCCCTCCTACTGCCCTCACAAAACAGGCAAAAAGATTGGACTCCAGTGTCCAAGTTCATGGTGGGTCTTCTCTCCCTCGTTAATGATAGCTAAACAGTAATAGCACCTGTGTTTGTTTGTTTGTTTTAAGGGCTTCTTTTGCACATATTGCTGTGGCCTTACTCTGACACTTACATATTTTATTGATAAACTTTACAACATTTCTCTAAGGTACATACTATCATCCCCATTTCTCAATTAAAAAAGCTGAGGCTCAGAAAAGATGAACTTGAGCAAGGTCGCACAGCCACTAAGCATAATCAGAATTCAAACCATATCTGAGTTTCATTTATTTGTTCAAAAACATTCACTGAATGCTTACTACATGCATTCACTGTGTTGGGCTCTGGGGATACAACAGTGAATTAAAA
Source organism: Perodicticus potto (assembly GCA_963574655.1). Lineage (NCBI taxonomy): Eukaryota > Metazoa > Chordata > Mammalia > Primates > Lorisidae > Perodicticus > Perodicticus potto. The sequence goes on from CAUYRH010049878.1 coordinate 5,789, forward strand.
GAAAAATTCCTATTCTCCACAAGATGTAAATACTTGTCAGGTGGTGGCAGGTGCTATAAAAAAGTAAGCAAGCTTGTGAGACATGGTGGAGGGCCTATTGATCTGTGGCAGGTGTCCTCAACCTTTTTAAACAGGGGGCCAATTCACTGTCCCTCAGACCGTTGGAGGGCCGGACTATAGTTTGAAAAAAAAAAACTATGAACAAATTCCTATGCACACTGCACATATCTTATTTTGAAGTAAAAAACCAAATGGGAACAAATACAATTCACACCAAAGCATGTGGCCCGCGGGCTGTAGTTTGAGGACCCCTGATCTATGGTGATTAAAGAAGGCCTCTCTTATAAGGTGACATTTGAGCAGAGACCTGGAAGGATGAAGCCCGGGGGGTGGGTCATGCAAATACCTGAAGGAACAGTGTTCCAGGCAGAGAGAACAGCATAATGTAAGAACCTTGCAGTGGGAGGTCTTTGCTGAGGGGAAGAAGTAATATCAGAGGGTGAGAGGGAGCACATGACACAGTGTTTTTAGCTATCATAAAGATGTTGGATGATGCATCTGGAGAGAGATGAGGAGTCACAGAAGTGTTTGGGGGACAGCTATGCTTATCTGACTTACGTTTTTGGTTACTTAGTTTTTTTTGCAGGTATGTGTGTGTGGAGAATAGACTGTAGAGAGGCAAGGATGGGTTCTAGAGCTGACTTAGAAAGCCAAGGTAGTGACCCAGGGAGAGAAGGTGGGGTCTTAGGCTGGAGGGTGAGATGGACATCGACTTCAAATGCATTTTGATGAAGTGCTGCAGGACTTGCTGATGGCTCAGATGTGTGTTGTGAGAGAAAGGGAGGGGTCAGAACGAGTCCAACATTTCTTTGTCAGAGCAACCAAAAGTTGGCGTTTACTAAGACGGGGCCACACTGGTCGAAGCAGATTTGAGCAGAGTGGGGTCAAGAGTTCAGCTGGAGGCACTTACTAGACACTCAAGGAGAGCTGTGAAGAAGCGCTGGATTATGGAGCTGGAGATGAAGGATTCGTCCATAGAGGTAGAGTTATGCCCTGGGATGATCAAAACGGCCACGGAAAGTGGTGCAGAGTTGAGAGCAAGTTAGAGGGCAGCCCTGGCCATGCCACCCTCAGAGGACGGGAAGATAAAGACCAGCAAAGAAGACTGAGAAGCCATAGGAAGGATGATAACCAAGGTTTAGACCATGGAAATCAAGTGAAGAAGGTATTTCAAGAAGGGGGTAATTAAATGTATCAAATGCACTGCTGAACTGAGTTAGATTAGGACGGAGGACTCTCCCTTGGTTTAAGTGCATCAGAGTAGCATCAATGACCTTGACAGAAGTACTTTTCTGGGTGATGGGAAGAAAACAGGAGAAAATAGGAAGAGCACAAATAAAGACAAACATTTTTATGCATTTGCAGTAAAGGAGAGCAAAGAAATGGAACAGTGGCTGAACAGACTAGGGATGATTTTTTCCAAGATGAGACATTCTGCAGCATGCTTGTGTTCTGATAGAAATGATACTGCAGGGAGGGTCAATTCTATGATGCAGGAAAAGTACGGGGTGGCTACAGGAATGGTATTGAGCCGGATGGAGGGGACGGGATTCGGTGGACATCTGGAGTGTTTGGCCTTCGACCCCAAACCCGGGCTCTCTCTGCTGTGGATGGGGCTTCTCTCAATTCCACATATTCTTGATTTCTACCCTCAGAACCCCTCCAAACTTCCTGAAGAGCTCTCCCGTCTGAGACAACAAAGCCCAGGACAGAACGGTTGCTATTTCTGCTACTGACAACCATGAATTAGAGAGAAGAAATAGAAGGTGACAGAGACTTTGTCTGAGCAACCGAATTTAGGGGTGTGAACTGTGAGCGTGCTTGGCCAATCACCTTGCTGGGGATGTTTTCAAGGTTGAGAGGCAGTTTTAGAAGGAAGTGGAGACGAAATTACTAAACACCACTAAAATACAAGTGACAAAGTGATGTAAGAAGGAGGTGGCGTTTAGCATTGTTTCTCCAACCTAAAGGCTGGGTATTTACCAGATTCCTTTCAAGGTCATTCATACAGCAAATGTAAACTGAGGAGCGGGGAGAGGCTTTGGAGCTAAAGAGAGGATGGGGCTCTTGTCCTCAAGGAGCTGGAAGTCTAGAAGGGTTTTGGGGAACACAAGGTATTCATGGACAGCATTCCCTGTTAAGTGCTTGGAAAGAGTTATGGCTGAGTGCTGTGGAGGCACGGGGCAGGGGTGGGTGAACCAGGTAAGTCTGAAGGAGGCAAGGCTTGAGCAAGTCTTCAAGCAAGAAGGCACTCTGTTACACTCTGGGACGTGTAAGGATAAGTGTCTCTGATACAGGGAACAAAACCTCAGTGTCGTGAAATAGCAAGGCACATTGAGGAAACACCAAACACGAAGACTGGAGATAGAACTTTATCCTCAGCACTGTTGGGGCCCATTGAAGGATTCTGACAGGGACGTTTGCGGTGGACAAGGTCAGAATTCAGAACGCAACGGGAGTGTAGAAGAAATGATCTGGTTCAGGGCATTCCCTCAGTGAGTAAATGGGCTCAACTATTTATCCCGTGGCAGAGCTGAATGGCGTCGCTGTCCAGGATTTGGGGATCTAGAAGCAGGTTTGGAAAAGGGAGGACCAGTCTTCCGTTCCAAGCCAGGGTCTTTTGCATTATTGTAGAATGACTGCTTTTTAAGATGTAGAGTTAAGAACTAAAGTTTTCTGAGCATACAGCTCTAATTCCAATGACACTCATTTTTATACCTACTACGGATAAAGCAAATACCCACCCGGGGTGATCTGAGTATCCCCTAACAACGTGGGAGGCATCCGTCTGATGACACCCGAGTTTGTTTTAAGTGGTACCCACGTGAGCATAAAATTAATAATGGAATTGCTGAATGAGGGAATTATCCCCTTTATGATTATCTTTTGAGTTGCGGAATAACCTGTGTTCACACGAGCATTTCCCACGTGAGCACTTCCGTGAGATATGCTCAGTTTGGGGCTGAGGACTCTTTCATGCTTCTTTAACACTTACTCATCTCTCCTATTTACATGCTGAAAGCAACTCAGACATCAGCAAATAGCCAGAGTTAAATCACAGAGTTTTCTTTGTTTGCTTACGTTTTTATTGAGCTGTAATTCACAACAGCATTTTTTCCTTGCTTCTATTTACTTTCTGTTACCTTCCATTACTGTAAGTAGCACTGGTTTTTCTCCTAGTAGTTTTAATGTCAAGTTTTTTTTTTTTTAACACAGCTTTTTAAAAGGTGAGTGATTTTTGTTAATAGTAAGTAAAGAACAGTGTAAGTGGTACTTAAACATGGCAAAAATTGTGAGGGCAGGGCTATAAAAGAATGAAATAGTGATTCATGTCGTAGCACTGATAAGCCTTCATTATGATAAATGAAAGAAGCCACTTTCAAAATGCCACATATTATATTAATCTATTTATATGAAATGTCCAGAGAAGACAAAGCTAAATAAATAAATCAGCGATTGCCCAGGGAACAGAGGAACTGGACACAAGTGTTCCTTTTGTGCTGACGAAAATATTCTGAAGTTCATTTGTGGTGATGGTTGCATGACTCTGTAAATCTACTAAAACTTACTAAATAGTACACTTAAAATGATATTATAGTACATAAATTATGCCTCAATAAAGCTGTTTGAAAATTGTGAGGGTGGCCCATGAATGCCTAAAGTTTTGGAACCATTTCACAATAAAAATAGGATGTCAGGGCTACCTGTGGGGCTACTTTGAAGGAGAAGATATAAAAACCACCAATCACTGTTGGTTTAGGACCACTCTAATCTGTTCTTGTTTGTTTCACGAACAGCTTACCTTAGAAACATGGGCACGGCTAGAAATAAACAAGCTGGCCATCAGAACAGAAGTAGGTCCAGTCTGCCCAGCACCAGCTGATGGCATGAGAAGTGTGTGGGAATGTTTAACCTCTAGGTGTCATGGTTTCTTCATTAAGGTGACTCATGTCTTATTAACCACATAAAGAAGAAGGGACCATAGATGCTGGCGTGGGTGTGGAGAGAGAGGAATGCGTATATGCTGTTGGTGGGAGTGAAAATTAGCACAACTTCTACGGAAAACAATATGGAGAGTCCTCAAAGAACTAAAAGTAGACCTACTGTCTGACCTAGCAATCCCTTTACCAGGTATCTACCCAAAGGGAAAGAAGTTATTTTACCAAAAGACACCTACATGTGAATGTTTACTGAAGCACAATTCACGATTCCAGTCAACCCAAACGCCTATCCATTCCACCGTGGATTCACAAAATGTGGTGTATACACAGCCACAAAGAAGGATGAGTTAAGGTCTATTGCCACAATTTGAATGGAACTGGATACCATTACCCTAAGTGAAGTATCTAAAGAATGGAAAAACAAACACCTTTGTGCACTCATCCTTAAATTGGAACTAACCAATGAGCACACATATGCACAGGGGGAAGTAAAACTCTGTGAAAATCAAGCAGGGGGGAAAGTGGAGTAGGGGGTGGGAGAAAATATACTGAATGGGTACAATGACCATATCTGGGTGATGGCCACACTTAGAATCTTGACAAACCTACTGAATGGGTACAATGACCATATCTGGGTGGTGGCCACACTTAGAACCTTGACTCAAGCATGACAAAATTGATACACATAACCAAAAACATTTGTGCCCCCTTAATATTTTGAAATAATAATAAATAATAAAATAGACCTGCCATTTGATCCCATAATTCCTCCAGAAGACCAAAATCACATTATAACAAAAATATTTGTACCAGAATTTTATTGCAGCCCAATTCATAATTGCTAAGTCATGAGAGAAGCCCAAGTGCCCACCGACCCACGAATGGATTAATAAATTGTGGTGTATGTACACCATGGAATATTATGCAGCCATAAAAAAGATGGAGACTTTACCTCTTTCATGTTTACATGGATGGAGCTGGAACATATTCTTCTTAGCAAAGTATCTTAAGAATCTTAATTAAACTGAAAAACTTCTGTACAGCTAAGGAGACAACAACCAAAGCAAATAGACAACCTACACAATGGGAAAGGATATTTGCATATTTTGAATCAGACAAAAGTTTAATAACCAGGATCTATACAGAACTTCAATTAATCTACAAGAAAAAACCCAACAATCCCATACATCAATGGGGAAGAGAGATGAATAGAATTTTCTCTAAAGACGACAGACGAATAGCCAGTAAACACATGAAAAAATGCTCATCATCCCTAATTATTAGAGAAATGCAAATTAAAACCACCCTGAGATATCATCTAACTCCAGCGAGAATGGCCTGTATCACAAAATCTCAAAATTGCAGATGCTGGCATGGATGTGGAGAGAAAGGAACTCTTACACTGCTGGTGGGACTGCAAACTAATAAAACCTTTTCGGAAAGAAATATGGAGAAACCTCAAAGAACTCAAGTTAGACCTCCCATTTGACCCTATAATCCCATCACTGGGCATCTATCTAGAAGAAAAAAAAAATTTTATTATAAAGACACTTGTATTAGGCTGTTTATCACAGCCCAATTTACAATTGCTAAAATGTGGAAACAGCCTAAATGTCCTTCAACCAGGAATGGATTGGTAAGCTGTGGTATATGTATGCCATGGAATATTACTCAGCCATCAAAAATGGAGATTTTGTAGCATTTGTACTAATTTGGATGGAGGTGGAACATATTATTCTTAGTGAAACATCACAGGAATGGAGAAGCATGAATCCTATGTATTCAACTTTGATATGAGGACAATTAATGACAATTAATGACACAGTGGGGCATGGGGGAAGGGAAGAGCAGACAGAGAAGGAGGGAGGGGGCGAGGGAAAGAAAGGTGAGGGTCCAGTTTCAGTCTTCTGCAGGTCGCCAGCCAGTTCACCCAGCACCATTTGTTAAATAGGGAGTCTGAGATCACACTTGTGGTGCATATGTGAAGGGTCAGGAGAAATCTTCTAAATACGGATCAAAATTGTTTTCACATAGTAAATGAGAAAATATCATGAATGTTACATTAATCAGGTGGATAAAAATATCTCCGATTGTAT
>CAUYRH010049879.1:0-20935 GCA_963574655.1 Perodicticus potto
TTCTGCACAGCCAAGAACACAGTAAGTAAAGCAAGCAGACAGCCCTCAGAATGGGAGAAGATATTTGCAGGTTATGTCTCCGACAAAGGTTTAATAACCAGAATCCACAGAGAACTCAAACGTATTAGCAAGAAAAGAACAAGTGATCCCATCTCAGGGTAGGCAAGGGACTTGAAGAAAAATTTCTCTGAAGAAGACAGGTGCACGGCCTAGAGACACATGAAAAAATGCTCATCATCCTTAATCATCAGAGAAATGCAAATGAAAACTACTTTGAGATATCATCTAACTCCAGTAAGATTAGCCTATATCACAAAATCCCAAAACCAGAGGTGTTGGTGTGGATGTGGAGAAAAGGGAACACTTCTACACTGCTGGTGGGAATGCAAACTAATACGTTCCTTTTGGAAAAATGTTTGGAGGACACTTAGAGATCTAAAAATAGATCTGCCCTTCGATCCTACAATTCGTCTACTAAGTATATATCCAGAAGACCAAAAATCACATTTTAACAAAGATATATGTACCAAATGTTTGCTGCAGCCCAATTCATAATTGCTAAGTCATGGAAGAAGGCCAAGTGCCCATCAACACATGAAGAGATCAATAAATTGTGGTATATGTACACCAAGGAATATTATGCAGCCTTAAATAAAGATGGAGACTTTACCTCTTTCATGTTTACATGGATGGAGTTGGAACATATTCTTCTTAGCAAAGTATCTCAAGAATGGAAGAAAAAGTATCCAGTGTACTCAGCCTTATTATGAAACCAATTTACAGCTTTCTAATGAAACGTATAACCCAATTATAGCTCAAGAAAAAGAGGAAAGGGGAGGGGGAAAAGGGGGAGGATAGGTGGAGGGAGAGTAATTGGTGGGACCACACCTATGGTGCATCTTAAAAGAGTACACCTGTAATTTACTAGGTGTAGAATATAAATCTCTTAACCCAATAACTAAGAAAATGCCCTGAAGGCTATGTTAACCAGCTTGATGAAAACATTTCAAATTGTATATCAAACCAGCTCATTGTACCTCATGATTGCATTAATGTATACAGCTATGATTTAATAAAAAAAATAATAACCTCTAGTATTCTATGGCACTATTACAAGCACTTAAGCACTTAGCCACCTCATTTCACAAGTAACAAATAATTACTCCAATTTGTATCTTCTTGAAGTGTGAATTTTTACATAGCAGATTCTTTTATAGAGGGCCACGCTAGTGTTATACTTTCATAAACAAATTAATCCAAGAAGATTCATGGTCTGCCGTGGTAAGCACATGCATTATGACAAAAATCTGTGAGCAATTTTGATTCCAAAAAGCTGGGTATTAAGCTGGGTATAAGCTATTAAGATGTATAGGCAATCTTTAAGCATGTTTTCTGCCTAATGCTCTCTAGAATGTAGACAAGCCCGGTGGGTAGGAAACCTAAATTACAAATGAAGACTACATTTCTATCTCATGTCCACAAACCTGCACATTCCTCTGACAGACTCATCCATTCTCCCTAAGCTTAAACCACAGGTTAGGAATGCATTTTGTGTCCTTAATGTTATATTGTAAAAGGGGATAGAGTTGATTTTAGGTTGCTGAGTTCAGATTCCCACACCCGATCTGCTACTGACTTTAAATGTGTTATGTCAGATAGTTGTTAAGGCTGCAAAAAATTCAAAGGAAGCAAGCCACGTAGTGTTCCTTGCGTCAGTACATACTGAGATATGTACTCCTCAAGGATGGTACTAGTTCACCTAGTTAGAAGAAATGATTTGTCTTGTTTAAAACTTCATGGAACACTTACTGATAGCCCTATGCTGAAAAATGACTCCCCCATAATCAGTCTGGTGGAGAACACTTGAGAAAAATCTCCCTCTTGTACTACTGAAATAAATCTGCACCTAACAGGAAAGAATCAGTAACAAATAAACATTTGTAACTATTATGCAGAGATTCTATCCTGTACTACTCCCGTCCACAGCTATGAGCTCTCAACCACATTATCTACTACAGCAGGGCCGTAGCCTGCAATGTTATCATTACCACATGAGCCAGTGGGCGTATGCCAATGTTATCAATTCCAGACTAAGGAAAATCGTGAAGTGACAATGTTGTCTAAGGACAGCAGCTGCTGACAATGAAGAGAGTATCTCCAAGAAAAAGTAATCACACAAACCCTCAAGTACTCTAAACATACAGTAGACCAAACAACAATCATATAGTTGCATTATCTTTGTGACTATTATTCATCTTCAGTTAGAACCATGGGATCAAGAAATAGTTCTTTCTTATAGAAAGGTGACAACTGTCGCTATGTTAAAAAAATTTTAGGGGGAGGAGCAAGATGGTGGCCAAGTAACAACTTCCTTGCAACTGGGCACAGTAAGACTGGGGAGAGAAGATCCCCAGTCAGGCTGGTGGGATCTGCCCAGAAACATCCCTTTGGGGACACCAGGGGTCAGTAAGAGACTTCTGGACCCCATGAGGAGGATGAAAGCAGTGGAGAACAGACAAGTGATTGCATGTGTTCATTTGGTCTGATCCCACTGGCAGCTGTTAAGTACAGGGGCAGTGAGATTGCAAACTGCAAAGGCCTTACCTTTGAGCTGTTTTGGTTTTATTTGGACTTGTGGACTCAGTTGAACTACCTTGGGAGAACTTAGGCAAGAGTGTGGAGGACTTTAAGCACTGTCTAGGGCCAAGACTGAGTCCCTGAGCCAGAAGGAGCTAATAGTGTTCAGCTGTGGGCCACACAGAGCCATTGTGGGAGAACTGCCCTGGCAAGCTCCGCTCTCAGGGTTACAGAGCAAGGATCCGGCAGGAGACCGTGGGTGAGTAATCTAGTGACTGAGCAGCCTAAAGACAAGGACTGAGACGCCTTATAGCCTTAGCTCTCAGGGGCATAGAGTGAGACCGGTTTTGGCAGACTGGGTAAGTGAACACCACTTCAGGAGTGATCCCAGCAACAAGTGCTTTCCTTGGAAAGCTTCTGCTTAGCCAAGGTTATCAGTTTAAAGTGACTTTTAAGGGGGCTGAGGAGAGATTTAGGCTCTCTACCCTGCAAGGTTTGAGATCAGCAGAAGCCTCCAGTCTTCATCTTGTATAGCCGTATAAGCATTGTTTTTTTTTTTTTTTTTTGAGACAGAGCCTCAAGCTGTCACCCTGGATAGAGTGCTGTGGCATCACAGCTCACAGCAACCTCCAATTCCTGGGCTCAAGCGAGGCTCCTGCCTCCACCTCCCAAGTAGCTGGGACTACAGGCGCCCACCACAACGCCCCGCCATTTTTTGGTTGCAGCTGTCATTATTGTTTGGCAGGCCCGGGCTGGATTCGAACCCGCCAGTTCATGTGTATGTGGCTGGCGCCCTAGCCCATTGAGCCATAGACGCCGAGCCTCAGCATTGTGATTAAAATCTCATCCCCCAGAAGATCACCTGTTGCCCAGACAATATTCTGCAAGATATACATGCTGCCTTTTCTTTTTTAAAATTTCAACAGTTTCCCTCTAGATTTTTTTTTCTTTCTTTATTTTTCTAGTTTAAATATAATTTTCCACTGTTGTCTTCTTTAACAATTAGAACTTCATTTTTGCTAGTGTTTCTACCCCTTTTATTTGGTTCCCCCCCCAATTTTATCCCATGAAGTTTTCTGTCTGCTTGTTTTATAGCATTTTGTCTTTCCTCTCTACTTCGTTGAGGTGGGGTACTGTGTCCGAACAGACTAACAAAGAACTGCTGACCTCAAGAGAACTACCCAACTTGGCACCCACAGATGTTGGGGGAGATTTAAGGTTGGGTCAAAGTACCCTACTGTACACCTATACTGCTCCTGACTACCTCTAACTGTGCCTCTCTTCTTTTTGTCAATATTCCCTTTTACTCACCCCCTCTCCTTTCTCTTTTTCTTCTTACTTTTTTCCCTTCTTGCTCTTCAATATTCTCCTTCTGGTCCTGTACCAAAAGGACTCATCGAAACCCTAGTCCAGAGGCACAATAACTTAAAGAGAAAGAGGAAGTGAAAGGAAAATGAGGGCAAGGAAACAGATAAAAGAAAACACTCATGAGGAAGAATCAGCAGAAAAATCCTGGCAACATGCAAAACCAGTCCAGAGCAACCTTCCCCACCCCTCAAAGAACTGTGAGGTACCAGTCTGCAGAGGATTCCACCTATAAGAAAATGTTAGAAATGACAGAAAGGGAATTTAGAATACAGATGATGAAAACAAAGAAGGAAATGATGGAAGCAATGAAGGAAACTGCTGATAAAGTGGAAAATAACAAAAAGGAAATCCAAAAACAGAATCAAATAAGAGATGAATGAAGAATATAAAAAGAATATAGCAGAGCTGAAGGAACTGTAGCAATCAATTAGGGAACTTAAAGATGCAACAGAAAGTATCAACAACAGATTAGACCATGTAGAAGAAAGAATCTCAGAGGTAGAGGACAAAGCTCTTGAGATAACTCAGATAGTTAAAGAGGCAGAAAAGAAGAAAGAGAAAGCAGAACATTCACTGACAGAATTATGGGACGTTTTATGAAGTGTTCCAACATACCAAATTATAGGTATCCCAGAAGGGGAAGAAGAATGCCCCAGAGGAATGGAAGCCATACTAGAGAATATTATAAACAAAAATTTCCCAAATATCACAAAAGAGTCTGACATACTCCTTGCAGAGGGATATCGACCCAGGTTGCCTCAACTCTAACAGAGCTTCTCTAAGACACATTGCGATGTAAAGAATCTTTTCTTTTATCTTGACTTTGGACAGGTTCATCACAATGTCTTGGAAAGGTAAGGCCTTTCCAGTTTGCAATCTCACTGCTGCTGTACTTAATAGCTGCCAGCGAGATTAGACCAAATGAACACATGCAAGCTGCCAGGAGTAAGTGCCAGTTGACCCACAGGGGCAGATCCATCAGTGTGACTGCAGACTTCTCTAATGATACTTTTCAAGCAAGAAGACCATAGTTATTTACCTTTCATCTACCTAAACAGAACAATTTCCCGCCCAGAATTCTATATCCTGCTGAGCTAGGCTTTAAAATTGACAGAGAAATCAAATCATTTACTGATAAACAAACATTGAGAAAATTCGCCACAACAAGACCAGCTCTACAGGAAATACTTCAACTTGTTCTACACACTGACCATCACAATGGATCAATAACAAAGTAAGAACTCTGAAATTAAAGGACAGAACCTAACTTCCACACTGATGCAAAAGGTAAAACTAAGCAATGAACTCTCACAAAATAAGATGAATAGAACACTACCACACTTATCAATTATCTTAATAAATAGTAATGGCTTGAATTCCCCACTGAACAGCCATAGATTAGCTGAGTGGATTAACAAACACAAGCCATCCATTTCCTGTCTGCAGGAAACACACCTAGCTTCAAAAGACAAATTAAAACTCCAAGTTAAGGGTTGGAAGACAATTTCTCAGGCAAACAGAATTCAGAAGAAAAGAGGAGTTGCAAACTTACTTTCAGATACATGTGAATTTAAAGCGACTAAAGTCAAAAAAGACAAAGATGGTCACTTTACATTGGGCAAGGGAAAAATACAACAAGAAGATGTTTCAATTCTAAATATTTATGCACCCAACTTCAGTGCTCCCAGATTCTTGATACACACCTTACTCAGTGTGAGCGATATGATATCCTAAAATACCATAATAACAGGGGACTTTAACACTTCTCTCACTGAGCCAGACAGATCCTCTAAACAGAAATTAAACAAAGATATAAGGGACTTAAATGAGACTCTAGAACAACTGTGCTTGATAAACACATATAGAACACTCCATCCCACAGATAAAGAATATACATTCTTCTCATCACCCCATGGAACATTCTCCAAAATCGACATATCCTAAGAAACAAAACAAACCTCAACAGAATCAAAAGAATTGAAATTTTTCCTTGTATCTTCTCAGACCACAAGGCACTAAAGGGGGAACTCAACTCCAACAAAAACATTCAGCTCACACAAAGGCATGGAAATTAAACAACCTTCTGTTGCATGACAGTTGGATACAGGAAGAAATAAAAGAAGAAATCATTAATTTCCTTGAGCATAACAAAAATGAAGACACAAGCTTCCCAAACCTGTGGGATACAGCAAAAGCAGTTCTAAGAAGAAAATTTATCACTTTACATGCCTTACATTCAAAAAAAAAGAAAGCGAATCAACAAACTCAGAAGCCATCTGAATGAATTGGAAAAAGAAGAACAAGCTAAGTCTAAACCCAGCAGAAGAAAAGAAATATCCAAAATTAAATCAGAGATCAATGAAATTGCAAACAAAAGGATCATTTAGAAAATTAATGAAAACAAGGAGTTGGTTTTTTTAAAAAATAAATAAAATAGATAAACCTTTGGCCAGACTAACTAGAAATAGAAAAGTAAAATCTTTAGCAACCTCAATCAGAAATGATAAAGGGGAAATAACAACTGATGCCACAGAGATACAGGAGATTATCTCTGAATACTACCAGAAACGCTATGCCCAGAAATTTGCCAAAGTGAAGGAAATGGATCAATGTTTGGAATCACACCTTCTCCCTAGACTTAGCCAGGAAGAAATAGAGCTCTTGAACAGACCAATTTCTAGCACCGAGATTAAAGAAACAATAAAAAATCTTCCCCCCCCAAACAACAACAACAAAATGCCCTGGTCTGGATAGATTCACACCAGAATTCTACCAAACCTTCAAGGAAGAGCTTATTCCAATACTGCACAAATTATTCCAAAAAACTGAGGAGGAAGGAATCTTCTCCAACACATTCTATGAAGCAAACATCACCCTGATACCAAAACTAGGAAAAGAACCAGCTAAAAAGGTGAATTTCAGACCAATTTCACTAATAAATATAGATTCAAAAATTCTCAATAAAGTCCTAGCCAATAGATTACATCTTATCAAAATAGTCATACATCATGATGAAGTAGGTTTCATAGCAGGGATGCAAGGCTGGTTTAACATACACAAGCCCATAAATGTTATCCACTGTGTTAACAGAAGCAAAAACAAAGACCACATGATCCTCTCAACAGATGTAGAAAAAGCATTCGATAAAATCCAGCATCCTTTTCTAATTAGAACACTAAGGACTATAGGCATACATGGTACATTTCTTAAACTGATTGAAATGATCTATGACAAACACACAGCTAATATTTTACTGAATGGAATATAACCGAAAGCTTTTTCACTTAGAACTGGAACCACCAAGGTTGTCCTCTGTCACCATTACTATTCAACATAGTGCTGAAAGTTCTAGCCAATCCAATTAGGCAAGACAAGGAAATAAAGGGCATCCAAATGGGAGCAGAGGAGGTCAAACTCTTCCTCTTTGCTGACGATACGATTTTAGAGAACCCCAAAGACTCAACCACAAGACTCCTAGAAGTCATCAAAAAATATAGTAATGTCTCAGGATATAAAATCAATGTCCACAAGTCAGTAGCCTTTGTATACGCCAATAACAATCAAGATGATAGGGTAATTAAGGACACAACTCCCTTCACTATAGCGTCAAAGAAAATGAAATACCTAGGAATATACCTAACAAAAGAGGTAAAGAATCTCTATAAAGAAAATTATTAAATCCTAAGAAAGGAAACGGCAGAGGATATTAACAAATGGAAGAAAATACCATGCTCATGGCTAGGAATAATCAACATTGTCAAAATGTCTATACTTCTCAAAGCAAACCACCAATTCAATGCCAAGCCTATTAAAATACCAACATTGTACTTTCAAGACTTGGAGAAAATGATTCTGCATTTTGTATGGAACCAGAAGAAACCCCGCATAGCTAAGGCAGTTCTTAGTAATAAAAACAAAGCTGGGGGCATCACCATACCAGACTTTAGGCTGTACTACAAAGCCATAGTGGTCAAGACAGCATGGTACTGGCACAAAAGTAGAGACATAGAGATTTGGAATCGAACAGAAAACCAGGTAATGAAACTAACATCTTACAACCACCTAATCTTCGATAAACCAAACAAGAACATACCTTGGGGGAAAGACTCCCTATTCAATAAATGGTGCTGGGAGAACTGGATATCTGCATGTCAAAGACTAAAACTGGACCCACACCTTTCTCCACTCACAAAAATTGATTCAAGATGGATAAAGGACTTAAATTTAAGGCATGAAACAATAAAAATCCTCAAAGAAAGTATAGAAAAAATACTGGAAAATATCGGCCTGGGGAAAGACTTCATAAAGAAAACTGCCATGGTAATTGCAACAACAACAAAAATAAAAAAATGGGACTTAAACTGAAAAGCTTCTGTACAGCCAAGGAAACAACAATCAAAGCAAATAGACAACCCACACAATGGGAAAAGATCTTCGTATATTTTGAATCAGATAAAAGCTTGATAACTAGGATCTACAGAGAATTCAAATTAATCCACATAAAAAAAAGCCAACAATCCCATATATCAATGGGCAAGAGACATGAACAGAACCTTCTCTAAAGAAGACAAATGCAATGGCTAATAAACATACGAAAAAATGCTCATCATCCCTAATTATTAGAGAAATGCAAATCAAAACTGCTCTCAGATACCAGCTAACTCCAGTGAGAATGGCCCCATCACAAAATCTCAGAACTGCAGATGCTGGCGTGGATGTGGAGAGAAGAGAACACTTTTACACTGCTGGTGGGACTGCAAACTAATACAACCTTTTTGGAAGGAAATATGGAGAACTCTCAAAGAACTCAAGCTAGACCTCCCATTTGATCCTGCAATCTCATTACTGGGCATCTACCCAGAAGGAAAAAAATCCTTTGATCATAAGGACACTTGCACTAGACTGTTTATTGCAGGTAAATTTTCAATCAACAAAATGTGGAAACAGCCTAAATGTCCCCCAACCCTTGGAATGGATTAACAAACTGTGGTATATGTACACTATGGAATACTATTCAGCCATTAAAAAAATGGAGACTTTACAGCCTTTGTATTAACCTGGATGGAGATGGAACTTATTATTCTTAGTAAAGCATCCCAAGAATGGAGAAGCATGAATCCTATGTACTCAAGTTTGATATGAGGACAATTAATGACAGTTAATGACACGGTGGGGGAAGGGGAGAGCAGAGAGAGATAGAGGAGGGGAGTGGGGAAAGGAAGAGCAGAGAGAGGGAAAGAGTGAGGGGGTGGGGTCTTGGTGTGTGCCACACCTTTTGGGGGCAAGACACAATTGTAAGAGGGACTTGACCTCAATGTAACCTGGTTTTTTGTACCCTCACCGAATCCCCAACAATGAATAAATTAAAAAAAAAAAAAAGAAAGAAATTCTAAAGATTCGAGGAAGCAGTACCAATCTTTACAGTTGCAAATACATAGGCTAACCTCAGAAAAGACAGAGATTCAACAGACACATTAACTCAGACCATTTTCATTTTCTTACAAAAATTAGATATGTGATCATGCATTGCAATTACATAAATTTTGACATGTATTATCATTATGTCAACCAAGGTAGTAAACTGCTATCTTTCTTTGTCAGTGTATTAGCTATGAATTTTCATAAGAACTGTGAAACAGTGCAGAAACTGTTATTTCTGCAGAAAATTTTAAAACTCTGTAAGTTACAGGCTTGGCGCCTGTAACTCAGTGGTTAGAGGCCTGGCCACATACATTGGGGCTGGTGGGTTTGAACCCGGCCCAGGTATGCTAAACAACACTGACAACTACAACAACAACAATAAAAAAAATAGTGGGGCATCCTGGCAGGCGCCTATAGTCCCAGCTCCTTGGGAGGCTGAGGCAAGAGAATCACTTAAGCCCAAGAGTTTGAGGTTGTTGTGAGCTGTGATGCTACAGCCCTCTACCAAGGGCAACATAGAGAGACTCTATCTCAAAGAAAAAAAAAAAAACTTTGTAAATACGTTTCTAAATTCTATTCAAGGCTTCAGAGAAAGAAGGCAGACTGAAAAATATAAAAGAAACTACTGATACATTTAAGCCAAACGAGGGCCTGTCAGAAATATAAAGTAACTGATGTCACTGAATGTAACAAACATTGGGTGAA
This sequence comes from Perodicticus potto, assembly GCA_963574655.1. Taxonomy (NCBI): domain Eukaryota; kingdom Metazoa; phylum Chordata; class Mammalia; order Primates; family Lorisidae; genus Perodicticus; species Perodicticus potto. Next base: position 10,072 of record CAUYRH010049879.1, read on the forward strand.
AACAAGAGGGGAGACTAGTGGTGTAGGCAGTATGGGGAACAGCAACACAAAGATACTGTTCTAATACATCTTGGGAAGCTGTGCTAGCTCATCAATTTTTAAAAAAGAAATAAATTGACTACCTCCAAGTAATAGTGACATCACAGTTTATTCTTCTGCTTGTTGCTTGCCATCCTAGAATCACAACCTCTTATATAAGAGTTCTCTTAAAAATACAGCACTTCTACATGATTAGAAGTGACACCTGGCAAACTCCAAGAAATGCCACCTGTGCACCTTTAAAAGTAGGGAGATAAGATGTATTGTACAGGTTTCTCTTACCGTAAAGCTTTTGGTCCAAAGTACATAAAAAGCTCCTTCCCTAAAGTTTCTACTCCGCTGTAAACATATCCATTTAGCAATTTCAAGAAATTCTGGCTGGAATCTTTATTATTATTCAGTGCAGCAGCCTGGTAGAAAATACATAAACACATGTAAATGCAAACAGAAATTCTAAACAAAATTATAATTTAATTCTTAAGTGTATTTATATAATTTCATATTCAGGTATATTCCAATGAGAAGAATCATCTCCAACAAGTCAAGTACAAGTGACGTGCTCAGCTGTTTACATACATCTGTCTAATTACTATGCAGTGATTTAAAAACACAGCATCCCCCCCCCCCCAAATTAAGTACAAAGGTAACTGTCAGACAATTGAGATGAGTTTCTTCCAGGACCACATAGCTCTGTGCATATGAAAATAAAACACAAGAATACAAAGTGAATGTTTTAAAAGTAAAATCTGAAATAGATTCTTCCATTTCCAGAAGTACAGCCAAGTTCCTTAAACCTATACAGCTTTGCCTCAGGATTATATAGAACCTGTACCGGGAGATTTGGTTCCAGGTATGGCTTGTGAAAAGCACAGCTGAAACATCCCCTATAACCAAAGCTGAGGGGTAGGCTTAAAACAAAACATTTTTATTTCCAGCTCAGCACCTGTAGATCAGGGGCTAGGGTGCCGGACACATACACTGGGGCTGGCAGGTTCGAACCCAACCCGGGCCTGCCAAACGACGACAACAACAACAAAAAATAGCCAGGCGTTGTGGCAGGCACCTGTAGTCCCAGCTACTTGGGAGGCTGAGGCAAAAGAATTGCTTGAGCCCAAGAGTTTGAGGTTGCTGTGAGCTGTAACGCTATGGCACTCTATGGAGGGCAACGTAGTGAGACTCTGTCTCAAAAAAAAAAAGTTTTTAATTTCAAGATTACTCCCTCAAGGCATGAAAAGGCTTTCATGGAGCAGATATCTATGTCTCCAAATCTATTGTTAACTATCAGATGTTTTAGGAAGAGCTAACCATAGTAAATTTGGCCATTTAGCTAAAGAAAGTTTCAGTGGATGCCCCTTTAAAACATTATGGCTACTGGCCTACTTATTAACAATGCAAAGGAAAGTCCATTGCCTTATAAATTCTGTTGTGTATAGGAGTCCAAAAACATAAAGATGCATAAAACCATTATACAGGGTGGTCATAAAGTTCTTATGTAATTTAAAATAGTTTAACATACTAAATTGCACACAAATTTTATGTCCACCCTATACATCCTCAAACACCTGTCTATGAAGAGTGAAATACATTGTCCTGGCTGATAGAGCCTCAAAGAGAACCTCAAACCAAATCCTGAGAGGTGTAATACTGTCTTACCGGCTCTATTGGAGTTCTACCCCATTCTCCACATTTAAAAACAATACATAACTTCAAAAAAGAAAAACTGAAACAATATGAAATTAAAGTCTTTATAAATGTTGAAAAAAGCATTTTATGGGTTTATGAATGTGAATATCATAACACAATGTCAGTAGAAGAGTAGATAAATATTCACTTACAGAAAAACTTTGACCTGAAACTATCAAATGACTTCAGTGCAACAGAAACCGCACCAACTAAACACGCTATATGACCTTGGCTCGAATATGTTTGAGAATTAGTTTTTGAATTCCTGATGAGGTTTTGGGGAATTTAAATGAGATGTTAGTGTAACCTCTTCTTTTCTGTCCTAGATAGGCTGTAATTCTCTCTGGTAGTGGAGTTTTCCCACCTAGGCAGCAAAATGATTTTCAAGCTTTCTACCTGCCAAGCTTAGCACAGTGTTTTCTAATCATGCTCATAGTACTTACTATACCAAATTATTACTTGTCTCTGACTTGTATTTCTTCCCTATCTGTCTATAAGCTCCTTGGGGACAGTAACTCATATTTAGCTAATATCCTAGAGGGCTCCACATAATTCCTGTGGTTCAAGAAGCATTGGTGGAATTCAACATACCCTACCCTCACTTCCCCATTGCCCCCAAGACTGAGTGTGGCTTTAAAGTATAGGCTATTGCCTCTCTACCCATCATTCCAATCCTGCACGACCTTCCCAAGACTTCTTGGCAAAAACTTCTACTTCATCTCCTTTTACAATTTATTAACACTCTAGTCTCTTATTTTCTAATTATCTGCAATGGAGTAAGATTTAAATATGGGTGGAGCAGATTCTCATAACTACCAAAAACTATATGGAAGTAAAACACTGTATTTATCATAATTTCCCATAAAATAAAAAGAGATATATGGGAAGGTTAAGAAAGGGATGATGTATATTCAGCAACCAGTTCTAGAGAGCCTGGTGGTCATTTGACAGGTCGACTTAGGATTTAAATGGTTGCTTTACAAAGATCTATTCCAATACAGTAGCGCCCCCCCTTAATCTGTGGTTCCACTTTCTGCAGCTTCGGTTACTCAAAATACCAGTATAGTAAGTTATTTTGGGAGGGAGAGAAAGGGAGAGAGACCAAACACATTCATATAACTTTTATTACAGTGCAATGTTATAATTGTGTGCTATTACTGTCACAAATCTCTTACTGTGCCCAAATTATAAATTAAACTATCATAGGTCTCTATGCATAGTGAAAAACACAGTATATACAAAGTTTGACATAGGTAGTATGGTTTCTCACATGCATTGGTGGGGGGGGTGGGGATCCTTTTTTTTTGGAAACAGAGTCTTAGTCACTCTGGGTAGAGTGCTGTGGCGTCATCATAGCTCACAGGAACCTCCAACTCTTGGGTTCGAACAATCCTCCTCAGCCTCCTGAGTAGCTGAGACTATAGGCGTACCACACCCAACTAGTCTATTTTTAGTAGAGATAGGGTATCACTCTTGCTTAGACTGGTCTCGAACTCCTGAGTTCAAGCAATCCACCAGCCTCAGCCTCCCAGAATACCAGGATTATTCACTTTACCCTATAACATACTGGGGGTCTTGGGATGCCCCCCTAAGGAAAATGGAGGAGACTGAACTTCACTTGGGTTTGGAGGGAAATGACATACAAAGATATCTTTATTCAGCTGTCTATTATAAAGATGCTTTACCCAAGTCAGCTAATTATTTCCAAAATAATCAGCTCGATAATATATGTAGGACAAAATAAAAATTTCAACTTACGATTGGCCATCACAAGCACCTATATGTATTTTTCACTTTTTTTTTTTTTTTTTTTTTTTTTGCAGTTTTTGGCTGGGGCTAGGTTTGAACCCACCACCTTCGGCAAATGGGGCCGGCGCCCTACTCCTTTGAGCCACAGGTGCCACCCTTCACTGTTGTTTTAAAACTCTATCTTAAGGAAAAATTTTGATATACCAGTAATTGTTTCTTCCACTTATTTTGAGAGCTGCTGTGTACAAACTGGGCAAGGCTTTTGCAATCAACCTAAGATTTACTAGATATTCACTTACTCTACTGCAGAATGTAGGGTTATCACCTTTTTCTACAAGCTGTTGCTGCCCAGGCAAATTCAAAAATTAATTTCCACAAGCCTATTATCTTTGCTATAACTATCCACAATTGTCCAATATATACTTGACTTTCTCATGTTGACTCTTATAATCCTGTTATCATATTATTTGAACATTTCATCCCTTTTTCTCTCTGAACTGGAGACGAAAATCTCCTTTGCCAGAATTCTAAGTATGATTGAGAAGGGTTCACCTTCCCATTTTCAAGCAGCTTAATAATATGAAATCTTCAAAACAACATAAATTTTCAGAGATAGCACATGATTTATTGTGCTGATTACCATTTATCCTGACAATCCATGGGTAAATGAGGAGGATAAACTTTTCAGAGCAGAATAAGACTTTTCCACAGATAAATGTTTCAACTCTAATGCAGTTACTTATTTTCCCAATAGAGAGAATACCACATTTACTTCTACACTGTGAAAGTTTTCCCCATTTTTGCCAATGCTTTTTCCTCCTAATGCAACATTTTTCTTAATCAGAGGTCACTTATTTAAATCATTAAAGAACCTAATTTAAAAATGGTGCTTAGAAACATACACTACAATTTTGTAAGAGCAAAACCTTTGAGCACTTAACCAAAAACTAAAACAGTTTTTTAACCTCATTTGAAGGCACTAAATGACTACAAACCCTTAATAAGTGGGTGTTCCTCAAATAAAGGGACCTTGTGAGAAAGCTCTGATCTAGGAGAAAAACAATTAGGAGGATGGTCTTTGTTAGGCACTAAGCAACAGTTTTACTTGTTCCTTTATTTAATCCAGACAACATAAATTAAGATGGGTGAACAGGCATCTCCAGATAGGGTGGTAACAAAGGAAGGGGAATTCAAAATCAAGATGATCAGATCTTTTCTCTACTGCACACTTGGATACAAAACTACAATGGCCTTGAAAAATCACCTCCTGTAGCTTCCTCATATGAAAGAATGTTATCTGTTCTGTTATCCTTGTTTCATGATTCCATGTAATGCTGGTTGCTGATAATAATGATCTTGAGTCATTTAGGAGAAATCATGATCAATACCCATTTTATATAATACATGTTCTATAAATTATTTAGAAAATTCCCTTGGATACATAAAGGGATGAGCTTCATTTAGCTAGAAAATGAATCTCCATGGATTAACTCATTCCTTTCAGTAAGAGCAATAAAATGAGCTATGAATTTTTTTCTCTATTTAGAAGGTAGGAGGAAAACACGTATTATGAAGTTTCATCATTTTCATGTTAGGTATCCCTTTATAACATGAACAACAAAACACACAAATTCTCATATTGAAAGATTCTAAATGGAACTTATTTCTAAAGCCTTAATCATTTTGCACTACCCAAAACTTTCTCTTCCCTAGCCATTCAACTTTTATTAAATGGCTGTGAAGTATATATAAAGATGAATAAGGGTAGCTAGCATATTAAATGCACATATCAAATCTTAAGGAGCAATGGGAACCAGATCATGTTACAAATGAAACGAATGCTTATAAACAAACTGTTTCATATCCTATGTTGTTAAAGGAGATTGAAAACACATGCAGATTACATACGATTTCCTTAAAATATGGTATCTACCTAACAATTAAAATCGGAGGATTGACTCTTCAAAGCTCATTATCCAGACACATTCATTTATATTCCAGTATAATTTCTTACCATAAAGTTCCATAGTCTCCAGCAGAGTTTTCTGTAATTACTTACACAATGCATAATTTTATGCTGACAAGACACTGGATCAAAATTCAGAGAAATAATATAGAGTATACATGACTAGCAGATGCTGGGATCTTCTACAGCTAGGCTTTCTTTTTCAAAATGAGGATCAGTTGTCACAGTAAGCCATGCATTAAAGTGTGTCCTCTATGAAATCTACACTGGAACAAACAGGAAGTCTATCCGATAAGAGTAATTGCTTCCTTGTGGCAGAAGCACCACAACTTTTATTTTAAATGCCCAATTAATATTTCTTCAGCCCTTGTTTGTAATTTTTTTTTTGTCTACTGCATGGTAAAGAATATAATACGCAGTTATTAAATTATCTTTAAATGCTGCCTTGTGAAAACTAATCATTTGAAGCCAGCAGAAGAAACATTTAAATAGCTTTAACTCTGGCCTAAATGTCTAGGAAATATGGAATCATCTGCTACAGTAATCATCTTGCCAGAGGTTTGTGACAATCTACCATATTTTAAAAAAATTTACTGCAGATTCAACATCTCCCCAAAACAGTGCAAGAGACTGTTCGTATTTAGAAATGGTTACTTTTTTTTTTTTTTTTTTTAAGATTAAAGGTCCAGAAAATGAAGCCAGGGCAAGTTAATTAGAAGTTTACCAATAGCCACAAAGAGATTACTCATTCTATACTGATTTTCGAATCCAGTGTCCACACTACTAGATTCCTTACCCTAATCACAAAGACCTCTTCCAATTTTCAATACCTCTTCTTATCATGGTATCAAATAATAGCTTTAAAAGCAGAGTGCATATGTGGGTAGTACAACTTAATGGGTACTGCTGACAAGTTATGTTAATAACTGCCCACCATTTGGTAGCTTCCTCCCTGAGAAACACACACCCAAATTCCTTGCCGGAGGCAAAAACTGCAAAAATCTATTCCTCTGCTAATTTTAGGAATAATTTAGGATTATTTTCTGTCCACAGACCTCTGGCCAATTGTGACACACTTCCCCAGTATTCCCTGCCCACAGGATAGGAAAACCAGGATTTAAACCCGCTATACTGAAGACTGGGAGGGCTTCCCACTTGGATCCACTCCCTCCACTGCCAGAGGTTCCGATCTCCCTCTTCTGTTTGCCCTCTTTTGCTTATCTATCTTTCTCACTGTCAATAATCTCTATAATGTTGCTTAAAAGAAAATAATTGCCCACCATTAATGAGACATATATATTATCAGGCTGCATGCTTCTGTGCAATCTGAACAGGACAATGTTAGCTGTTAGAAGAGAGTTATCAGAGTAGATAAGAAAATTGACTATATTGGACAAAACTAAAATTGGTTGCAGATACAGCCAAAACCCCACCATCATACTTCTCTAGCTAACAAATGAGCACTGGTACATTCTGAGGATTGTTTGTATCAGTCACTTCCCTACTGAATCTTTTATTACTGAGGGGCGCTCTAGCATGACTAAGAGGGTAAGCTTTGGAGTCCCAAAGAGAACAAACAGTTCAAACTGGTCATGTGATCTTAGACTTGCTCTGACCTTGGAGTTCCTCATCTGTAGAATCAAGCTAAATCCTTTTTTCACGGGTTATTCTTTCTCATGACTCAATGAAATGTAAAAGCATTTCACGCCTTGCCACCAGAGATAATCTTAAAAAACTTAACAGGAAGTGTTTCCATTCTTTTGCCTAAATACCAATGAGGTGATATTTATTTAAAACATTAGTTTGGATCCTCAGGGCAGAAATCTTACCTTATTCATCTTTGTATCCCCAGGACCTAGCAAAAAAAACCTAACACACAATACGCGATTTTGAACGATGTTAAGTCTAGATATGCATACATATACTTGAGGAACCTCAGTGTAATCTTCTCAACCAGGGTATAGGCTACACAAGGCTGTTTGTTTCCACTCCCCAGGTGCCTTTGAGTATTTCAAATTTTGTTGAATGAGTTGATTTTCATAGACATTAATGTTCTTAAGAAACTTAAACCCATTATTGTGGTACTCTTAAATGCTGAGAAACACCATAATAAAAAAATAAAAGATACTGGCATGGTGAGTCAAAATAAGTAAAAGTACAATTGGAAGGAGATATAAAACTTATCCTTTTCCCACTCTGGTCATGAAGTTTTGGGTCTTAAAAAATAAAACTTATTCTTTTTTAACTTATTCTTTTTGCAAGTTAAAAATGTATTTTCTTGGGGGGGAAATAATGTAATGAAGAATAATAAAATACATGTATTTAAAATAAAAAAAATAAAAATAAAAACATAAAAAAAATGTATTTTCTTAGACTTAGAACTTCATTTCCTTCACGTTGTAAACCTATGCTAATTTCACAGTAGGCAACCTTTTTTTTCAAGGACCAAGGGCTATGAGGCAGCTTTGCAGAATAAATTGAAATCACGTATCATGAGGTATACATGAAATATAATCATTCATGCATCTAAAGGGCTTTTAAAGCACGATGACGTCATTGGAATATTCTTATCACAAGTTCTTACCAAATGAACGTCACGCCTTGTGCAATGAATGCGTGAGTGGCAAGAATCTGTGCTACAATTTGCGTTTAGAGAAAGAAATTCACTTTAAGGAACCCACACGGACTGGCTTCCATTGCCCTTAAATTAGACGGCAATGTTGAGTGAGAAGTTAGTGCTAACTTTTCCATGTGCGATTTCAGGGTTATGTACGAGGTGGCCATGAAGTTCGAGTGCAATTTTTAATTGCGCGCGAATTTTATGGCCACATGTATTCGTTGCAATATATTTATCAACTGCAGAATATTAGGCAAGCAAGAAGCTAGGATTTTACGCTAAAAGCTTACCAGCTGAAAAACGGGAAGAAAAAACATATTAGAGTTGGCAGAGACGTAACAATATCAACAGCAGAAAACACAGCAGTGGACAAAACGAAACGATCTTTTAGGACAACCCGTCAGGACCCCTTCCATTGTATTGGAAGCGTTTCTATTTTCTAATAAACTATTGCGCTATCTCTTCTGTTTAAAAAAAAAAAGAAAGAAAGAAACCATCTCTTGCTGAGTTATGGAGGAGTTAAGCAAGGTGACACTAAACAAAACACCGTCAACGGCTGCTGCTCCCTCTCCCCGGCACCGCGCTCTGCAGCCTCGTTAGCGCAGCGCCAGGGCAGCTCCGTCCCGCGCTGGCCGAGGGCCGACTTCTCCCTCACCGAAGTGAAGGTCAAGTTTGGAGACGCGGGGCCCCAGGGAACCTGGGTCAGTGCGAAGACGTGACAGCGGTGGGGTCACTTCCCCAGCCGTCCCCCGGGCCGGGCACAGGTAGGTGGCTCACCGCGGCAGAGGCTGCGGCGAGTGCCGGGGCGCGGCCCCCCAGGCTCTGCAGAGCGCTTCCCCGCACGTCCGTCACCGGCTGCCCTCGGAGCACACGCGCCCGAATTTTCTCTCCGTTCAGAGTGCATCCCGGCCCTTCCACCATCTCCTCAGCGGGCACAGAAACCGACCACAGCTGGTGCACCTCCCACGAAACGCGCGCTAACGCCAAGAAGCGGAAGTTTAAATCTCCCGCGCATCCGGCCCGCCCCGCCCACCCCGGAGCCGCCCCGCCCACCCCGGAGCCGCCCAGCCCGCGCGCGGCCCGCCTCCGACCCCGCCCAGCCGGCCTTAGGCCCCGCCCCGTCGCCCCTCCGGTGGGTCCGCCCGCTCCTGCAGCGCATGCGTTGTGACTCCGCCTCTGGGGTTTGAGGCGGGATTGTTGACAAATGGCGCCCTCGCTGGTTGAGGAGAGGCAGGTCACCTAGGCCGAACAGTAAGAGCCCAGAAGATGGGGACTTGAGAAGCTCCACAGTTTTCTTTGCACACACGTTTTGTGACCTGATCCTCTGTACCAGCATCTGAGGCTGTCACGTCTGACAGGCCTACCTATTTTTGGTATGCTGTATTTGGACGGCATGGGAGTTGAAGGACTAAAACCAGGGTTTTTAGAACAAATAGCTTTAATTTATTTGTAATCCTATAGGTCTAGCATGACCTAGAAAAGTAGCTTTACAGGCCAAGTCAATTTTAGTGTCTGTATTAAAAAAAAAAAAATCTTTCTTTCAAATGTATACAATCAGAGGTAACTCACATGCATGAATCTTGGTAGGACACATCAGTTTCCCACCTTACAGGTCTCTCGTAGGGCTGCTTGGCTGTTCTTATGACACCTCAGGTGACAAATTCCCCCAGGGTGTGAGAGCCAAGAGAGAAGCCCAGGAGAAAGCTGCAAGACCCTTAATCACTTATTCTCCCTTTATTATCCAGTCCATTAAGGTAACTCACTCCTTATTCCATTCATTAGAAGTTAGTCATTAAGTATAGTTCATCCAAAAGATCCAAAGGGCAGGGGAATTAAGCTTTGTGTCTTGATGAAAAGGGTATCAGAGTTTGCAGATATAGTCTAAAACTATCAAAAAAAATCTTCATTCGTCTACTTCATCTCATTTCTTTTTGAAGTGGTGTATACTGGTGCTTTTTGTGTCAAATATGATCTTTTTTTTGGAGACAGAGTCTCACTGTTTGGGTAGAGTGCTGTGGTGTCATAACTCACAGCAACAGCCACCTCAATCTCTTGGACTCAAGCAATCCTCCTGCCTCAGCCTCCCAAGTAGATAGGACTACAGACCAAATATGATCTTTGATTAGTAAGATTTGGGCACTGATCCTGAAGAGATTTAATTAATATGACTGAAAGCCAAGTCAGATTTTGTTTGTATGTGACTGGCTTCTGAATCTTTCAGCATATTCTCTGTTCTTACTTCTTAAATCCAATCAAAAGCCAAATCACATGGATTGTGCATCTGCAAGGTCCTCTCACCATTGCAAGCAAACATATCCTGGTGTAGACTCTACATGCTTTTTGACCTAGACTGTGTCAGTAACCTACTACTGCCATCCCTCCTCATGTCCTTTTTCGTACTATTATCACAGTAACCTTCACAATTTTTCTTAAGCACAATTTACTAATTGATCATGTTGTACAAATCATCTTTCTCCAAACTTCATTTTCTTCACATGTACAATAAAGAATTCCTTCCCTATATACTTCCTTAGGATTGCTCTAATTCCCCAATAATGTAACATACAGGAAAGCACTTTGAAAACTATGAAACAGGCATGGTGCCTGTGGCTCAACGGGCTAAGGTGCCAGCCACATACACCTGAGCTGGCGGATTCGATTCCAGCCCCGGCCCGCCAAACAACAATGACGGCTGCAACCAAAAAATGGCCGGGCATTGTGGCAGGCACCTGTAGTCCCAGCTACTTGGGAGGCGGAGGCAGGAGACTCGCTTGAGCCCAGGAATTGGAGGTTGCTGTGAGCTGTGATGC